>JAPDSC010133354.1:0-28055 GCA_026290005.1 Latrodectus geometricus
ACGGATATTGAAGCGAAACTCTGAATTCATTTTAGCAACAAAGTAAGAAAAAAATAATATTAGAGGTCGTAACACTGAAGACAAACGCAAAGTCAAATTTTCCACAGAAAAATTTTAAGTAAGAAGCAAGGGAAACGAAGCTTTCATTTCACTGGCAAAGTTGATTAAATTTTGTTTTTTCGTTCTTACATCCTGCTTATAAATTAAACTTTGAAGGGACAAAAAGAGTTTAATATATTTTTTACCTTCCTGGTGATGTTACAGCATTCGTTAAAGCTATAGATAAAAGCATAAAAACTAAGTTTAGTTGAAAAAGCGTTTTCCCACTAAATTTTTAAAACTTAAAACTTAGCAATCATTCCAGATTGCAGGAAAACGAATAACTTTTTTGTTTCCTTAAGAAATTGCTGAGGAGTCTTGTTTTTTGCTTTAGAGATTCATTAACATTTACATTTTAAAAATAATCTTTTTCTACCGAGAAAATCATTACGGGCAACCCAAGCAAAAAGAAAGATCCACTATCTTAAGCTATCTGGTCGGTTAAACATTCGCTTCAGGGTGACATTTCCCCGTGCAACCTCCATGCAAGCGTGTAAGACATTTTTATGTGTATTTTGGCTCTTATATGAGATTTTAAATATTTTCTTGATTACTTCTACAGGATTTTTAAATTTAGCGAGTTCTCAAATGTTTGTGCCATAAAAACTTCTGATTCAACTTAAAAAAGTATAAAAAAATGAAAGGATATGATTTTATCCTGATAAAAATTTCCAAAATGATTGTGATAATATGATTTTTTTAACTATTCTATGAGTCAAAGCAAAATTTAAAATTATTTTAAAGATGCAAAATTTAAGAATAAAAATAAGTTACTTCATGCACAGCTCATTTATCAAACATGTATTTCTAAATTCAATGAATAATTTTGAAAGCATTTTTCTAATTTCATAATAAAAATGCTTTCACTCAAAGCATACTTAAATGTTTCTTCTAATGATTTTTTTTTTAATCTAAATTATCGAAATTGATATTTTAAGAGTATCTGTATGTGGCTAAGAAAGCTTCAGCAAAAATTTTAATAAAAATTCAAAAGAATATTTCATAAATTGTGAGACTGAATATTTCAAAAATCTTTTTTGACTCTTCTTTGCAATACTTTAATATTTTAAGGATAAAATTATACATATTTCATTGGATACTTACTTCGATTTTCTTTACCATGAGCCAAAGTTTTGTATAAGTTTGATAACGAATTTTGTCTAAGCCGTCCTTATAAAAGAAATTTCAATATTCTAGTATGAATACTATTTTATCATATGCAAATTTTTGAAATCCGCCAATCTTATCAGTCATTAGTCATTATTTGTTCGATTTTTTTTCAAAGTAACATTTATTTTTGAAGGTTTTCTTAGGTAAAGTATTATTTTTGGAGTATTATACGCTTTCTAAAATAAATAAAATATATATCACTACATTATCTTTAACACAAATAACGCCATGATTTGGTTCAAAAATGATTTCCTATTTGATGTTTAATTCAAAAATAGTTTTTAATGCTCTATGTGAATTATATCAACAAAATGTAGATTTATTAATTAACTGTATATTTTAAATTTTAGAAACATCTTTGCTGACGTAATATAATTTTTAATTTAATACAGTGTCTTGATAAACGTTTAAAGACAAGTAAAATAAAATAATATGGAAATAATTTCACCTTAAATTTAATTGTTTTCCTTGTCAGAAATTTTATATGTATTTTCACAATACGTTTAAATCGTTAAAACTACTAAGAACAAATCTTGCTAATATTTTGACATAAAAATTTGTATTGATCTAACTTTTAATAAGTACGTATTTTGATTTTTTCTTTGTATTTATTATATTTTCTATCGAATTATACAATAGCCTTTGTTTGTTAAAGTTTTAATGTATAAAAAAATCATTTGCTGTTTCGATAAAATTATTTTAATCTAGATGGAAAAATTATCTTTTATAAGAAATGTCTTTAGATTGAATATATTCCAATTTGCTAAATTTATTTTCTACTTTAATGACAAATTTCTTCTCTCTGTGTTAGATAAGTTGTATTTTAATCAAAGCTATTTAAGTAAAATTGATAAAAGTTAATTTGAATTATCCATTTCATTTGTGCTTCTGTTATTACATAATAAAATTTCGAATTTTAATTTTGTCCTATTTTTTCAGTAAAATAAATGAAGAAGGGTAAAGGAAATATATTGCCTAATATTTTTAATTTTATAAATTCCAATTATTTATTTTTAAATGAATTATGATTTACACTAAAATATCTGCTAATTTTAATGATCTGTCTATTATGGGAAAATTTAAATTAGTTTCTTCCACCAAATTGAAAAATATCCATCTAAGTTAAGCTCCGATCTCAAACTTTTAATTTTAATTAAATAAAAGATTTCGATTCAAAGTGAGGCTCCTATACTTTTGATTTATTATATATAACGTACTAAGAAATCAATTTGTTTCAGAACCATATCATTTCTCGTGCTATGTTGCAAAAGGATTAATTTGTTTCTGTCAAGCTGTATCAACCAGTGATATTATTTACAAACAACTTCAAACGTACAACAAATGCTTTGCCTGTCAAAAACATATAGTAGTTGTTTGTCTTCTTTTACTAAAACCAATATGAATAATTGCTGAACAACACGAGGAATCCTTGAAAGAATTCTCAGACAAATGTGAGTGGGGACACTTTTATTTCGATGACAGCCAGTGAGAGACACACAGTGAAACTTATTTCCTGTGGGTAGAGTTAGAGAACCTGCCATTGATTGATGGCGTTGAAACAGGGTGTCTCTGAGATCGATGACTCAGACATCTGGGTAAATGTTAATGCAGCTGGGAAGGTGTAGAAAATGAGGAATGATGACGTCACTGACAAAATTAACGCTCGTCACCCAAGATAGATTGCTTACGTTAAGAAATTAATACAATGATATATATATTAACTGCATGCAAATGGGAGCAACTTAATTATTTGTATCAAAATACTTAAAGTAAATTTATAGTTGCTGATAAGACATAACAAACATTTTAAATAAATAACGGTAAATGTTTCAGAGTTTTATAGGAAAATTTGCTTTAATAAAGTGATTCCTTATTACTTTTTTAATTTAAAAAGGTTGAATAAAGCATAAATATTTGTAAAATTTTTATTTACTTAAATGCAGCAAAATTGTAATTGATTTAAATTTGCTCATAAATATATTGCAGATTAAGGAGAGACACGTTTATAAGTGACTAATATATATATATATATATATATATGATTCTCGATATTTTATTTTCATAATTATCAATACCTCCATACACGTTTCATTGCTGACATAAAATATATGAAATTTCTTTAAAAGATATTGTTTTTAATCTATTTTCACAATCAAAATGACATGCAAAATTTAAATAAATTGATTTAAATTTGCTTTTTGAAGAATATATTTGTTTTGTTTTGTTATTTTTGTATTAACAAATTAATAATTTATTCATATTTTTTTTTGTATTTCTTTTGATTCATTGTTATAAATTCCTTGTGTTTTTGTCATATTTATCAAGAAAGAAACATGGAAAATAATTTAAAATTGTAAAAGATGTGAGAAAAATTTCAATAAAAAGAAAAAAAAAAAGCTATCATTTTTCATCTAGTGCTTGACTCCGGAGGCCTTACACCAAAAGCAAATATAAAGAAATGAAATGTTTATCGTTTTTAAAATTTGGTATATTAAACCACCCCAATCAACTTTAGCGATAAAACTAACGTAAGTTTCATCGATCTTTTCAAGATAAAAAAATAAAGGCAAAAAAAAAAAACTTGAGACAAACAATCTCTATCTACTTGCAACTTTCGGTAATCAGGTGCGGGGAAATAAACGCTAGGGATGCAAAGAATTTATTGATGTAAAGGAAATCAATGGAAACATGAGAGAATGATGCTGCATTTTTTAAATGTGCAGTGGATGCCGATAGTTTCTGTTATGTGTTTCAAGTTTCTCCTCTATTGTGCATCCAACCAACTAACCTTTAAGAAAGTGCAAAATGAAAAGCAAAGAAGTTCCGCTAAATATTGGTTTTGACTCATTGATGACATTAATGATTGTTTGTGGAAACCACAAAAGTTTCAAGGAAAAAAATATTGTTGACTTGATTTTTTAATTTAACAATGATAAAGGTTATTTATGAATAAACTTTCAAAAACTAACACTGTACTCATTTACAACGATATTATATTACAATACATTGTTAAAACTAAGTAAGTTACCTGTCATATATTCACTGAAGCTTTTATTTATAATCTTTAAAGTTCTTCCAATTTTTTCTCCTATTTAATATATAGATTGAGTCATTTTGAAATAGTTTTCAAAAATAATATTTAAATTTTGATAATATTATTTAGCAAAAAAATTTAAAATGTATTTGTAATATAATTTTAGTCAAAACTACTATTTTATTTCAAGTAAATTTTTATTGCTGTGATTCTAGATATTTGAACAGTAGAATACTGACAGAATAAAAGTCTTTTGTCTCAAATTTGGTATTGTAAATACACTGTAAAAGATTTATTAAAATATGAATTAACATATGGGTTTAATTAATAAAAAGTTGTTTAATTAGTGATGGCGATTTTAAAGGTGACTTGATGATTTAAAAGAAAACTTACTTCAGAAAAATATTATTATCTTAAAAAAGTTCTTATACATATATTTCTTTTCTACCACGAAGGAGACAATTTGAGAAGCGAGGTCTTTTCAAGAGGTGTTTGGATAGATTAGTCTTGAATATTTCCGTATCGCGGAAGGAAAGAAAAACATAACTTCTAAGCATTGAAACGATAGATCTTTCTAAAAAGAGTATCAGCGCTTTGCATTGTGCTCTGAATAGAGTGAAAGTAATATAAGAGTCGCATATATCCCAAACGGATCATAGACAGATATATTTAAAAATAACTTAAAACGTTTTTTTTTCTTTTCTTTTGTAATTTTAAAGACAATTTATAAAATAGATACATTTACATTTTTAATTTATAGACCTAGATTATATTTAAAAATCCTTAAAACTTTAAAGTTTTCCAAATGAAGAAGGGAATTCAGGGTAAGAACTGTCTCGAGAAGTATTGTGCACAAGTTAAGACCCACCTATTACTGTAGTGTAAATAAAGAAGTTTTATAAATTTTAAGAGTCAAAATTACTGAAATTGTACTAAATTATTTTTCATGATATAATCTTCAGCATAAAAAATTGAGCTTGCGATTAATTTCATTTATTATACGGAACAAATTTGATATACTCCCCAAAAATTAAGCGCCAAATCTTGCATTCCCTACGGACTTTTTAGGATTGCTGTTTATTATTTTGGTGTTGCCAATTTAGGTTTTTTCAGCTTTTAGGTTTTTGCTGTTGTCCAATTTAGTATTTTCGTGTATTTTGTACCATTTTTTGAGTTTTTCTTAAAGTTTTTTTTTTTTGGTATAAATTATTTGTATTTAGCAAGAATCCATATTGGCAAGAAAAAAGGCGCCAAAAACAGATATTTTGCTTGGCGAGAAAAAAAAGTCGCCAAATTTCCGATTTGGGGGGGTATATCAAAGTAATTCCTATTATACAACTCTTAATTTTCCGTTAAGAAGGATTCAAAAATGAAAACACACATGCATTTATAATATATAATTTAATTTGTGTATTTCAACTTAAATATATTTTCTAAATATTTCATTTACTTAATTTTTTTCCACAAATATGATTTATGCAGAATTAATAAGTTTTCCACAGATTTTTAACAATTTAGTCGTAACTCACTTATAGTTTCCTAATTTAAATGCTCTTCCCTACTGATATTTCTTTTTAATATCATAATCCATTATTCATTTAAAAACGAATTATTAAGAATGCATATCAAAAATATATTGTTTCATTACAGAAATTTAATTCATCCAACGTGTTTACATTACTCTAGTTTAATAATAAATTCCTCAGTTTGAGGCATTATAATTTCACTGTTATTGCTTTCAAGCTTTCAAGATTTTTTCAGCATCCAATGGACTTTTACTCTCTTCGAATCTGTCAAGGAGATAGATTTTACCGGATAGAGAGCTTCTACAAACTGTATCACGGAAAAATCATTAAATGTGGTTTAATATAACGTAGATATTGCAGAAATAACTCAAGAAGAGGTATTAAGTCCTTTACGAAAAATGTGATTCATGTGCATAAAATCGGAGTCACATGTCGAGTAACCAGTTATCCGTTCAACAGGGCGTGCATGCATAAGCTTCAGAGAAACTAACTACCCTTTTACCATTTTAATGAGAGTTATGATCTCTTAAAGTATTTTTAATTTCTCTTAAAGGAGCACATTTCTGACAACCACATATGGTTTTGAATCACCTAAAGGTTTGGAAGCATGCGTACAAGAAATGATGTCAGATGAGTGTTTGCTAAGTTTTTAGAGTTCCTGATGAAGGCGACAGAATCATATATAGAGAGAAACCCTAAGGAGGAAATCTTCCTGTGGTTATCATCTTCTTATCTGATCCTGAGAAGAGAGAAGACTCCTGGTGAGACGCCGTAAGTACCTGATCAGCGATACCTGAGGTATACCTCTATGTATCGCCGTTAAAATAAACTCTGAGTAACCTTTACCCTCTGGAAAGGATAACCGAACATCTTCGAAATTCTAAGGTGATACTGACGATAGCAAATCTTAAGTGATTGAATTTACTAGACTTCACCGAATTGAGCAGCCTCTATTAATGCAACTCAGATTGACTTGTAATTTCAGTGAAAGAGTTTCGGAATTTAAAATGTTTTCCTGGACTCCTCAAGTTGAAAGAGATTTTTCATGAATAATCTGCATCGACATTGTAGATATTCATCACAACTTTTCATTAATTGTGAATAAATATTGTAAATATTCGTCATAATTATTCATGGAATGCCAAATTAATTATCCAATCCAGATTTAACAATTTCAGTGAACCTGATTCCTTTATCAGCTTAGCGTAACATTTTACTGCATTAATAATATGAGTAGGCCACAATATAAAGAAAAAAAAAGGATAATGTTCTAAAACAAACTAATACCATTAAATATTGTATTAAAATATAAATGCCTTTTTCGTTAAGAACATTGCAATGGGTATACATTTAAGTTGTTATTTTTTTTTAAATTCATGTATGATAATTACATAACGAAAACATATTAGATTATTAAAGATGTTATATTTCTAATTTGAAATCTATTTCACCGAGTTACTCATAAATGGGAATGTTGAAGATAAATACGTTTTTACTTTTTATATATTTCTGAGTTATTAAGAAGAAAAATTC
Organism: Latrodectus geometricus; assembly: GCA_026290005.1. Taxonomy (NCBI): domain Eukaryota; kingdom Metazoa; phylum Arthropoda; class Arachnida; order Araneae; family Theridiidae; genus Latrodectus; species Latrodectus geometricus. Next base: position 7,363 of record JAPDSC010133354.1, read on the forward strand.
CTTCTCTCTAGCTTATAGCTTTTAAAATATAATATAAACGATATTTTGAAAAAAATAGGTCTTATGTTAAAGCATGCAATAATGTAATGAAAATCTTTTCGAAAATATACAATATTTTTAAAAAAATCTTATTTATGTAAAATACATTTGGTATTTTCAACATTCTCTGTTTCACTGAGATTCCAATCATTTCTAAGTACAGAATTTTGCTAAAATACTTAAACATATTTTATATGTACATTGTTAATTAATTATTCCCTTGCATATTTTATTCTATGTTTCAATGATTATACATAAGAGTGAAGACTTAGTCAGGTATGGGATTGGTTTACATAGTATTCTATGGCATTTTTTTCTTCAGTGGGAATACATTCTTTTTCCTCGTTTTATTACTTACCCTAGTTTAATTTATAAAATATTATTAAAAATAATGTTTTTCTATATATATGATATGTGGGCTTTGATACAGTATAAAAAATGGTTAACTTTATTTTATGAAATATCTGTAGGTCAATTGTATATACTTAAAACATTGTGAGCTTTTTTGTATTGAAGAAACATGGATTTAAAAAAATTAAGAACATATTTTTCTATAGTGTTTGTTACAAGAATACAGTTTCACTTAAGCAAAGACTTGGGAGCTTATCATAAAGAGATTTTAATTCACATTAAATAGATAGATGTGATCTATAAATTGTAAAGTTTAAATGTTAATTTTGATAAAAAAATAAAGTAGCATGTTGTTGAAAATGCTATATTTAAACATTTTTAAATCTATAGAATTTGATTAAAATTTCCAATTCGGTAAGCCACGTAGAAAAAATAAAAATATGCGCTGAATTTTTATAAATTATCCTTTCTATATTCGGCATAGAAAATTTTCAAATTTATCATTAAAGTTTTAAAAATTCACTGAGATTTGTAAAATATTACTTAAGCAGCATACTTGAAATCATAAATTTGAATATAATGCACTTTTGACGACCTTTTTAAAAGCAACAACCTTAAGATAGCATGCAAATTGTATATGATACATTTGTAGCAATGAGAATGTTATCAATTCAGTGATAAACACATTATATTCAACTGTTTTGCCCGTTGCAAAAGTTATACATAAGGATTATTATCTTACTTTAGATCCGCAGAAACACTACGGATCTAAAGTAAGATAATGTTTTTTTTTTCTTTAAGTTGTTTAACTGTGCTTCATGAATTACGCTGTGAGTGTTTCGAGGAAGATTCTAAGTTGAACATGAAAGAATCATAGATTATATGGCTTGCTGATAATTTTTTTTACAGAAATCGTTGATGGTGTTGGATGAAATCAGAAACAGTGTTTTGAATCTGTAATCACTGATCTGACGGACAGACAGGACGATCACATCCACCTCTTGACACTATTGCGGCCAGTATGATAGCGGACCATAGCTTCACTACACGGGGTGCTAGGTATATTGTGAGAATGTCAATGATAGATCATTCAGTTACATCTCGAGCCCCAGTACAATACATTCAGCCTCTTACGCATTATTCAATGTACTCTCGTACTAATCAACATCACTTGTAGCTAAGCGGAAAGCTTGAAAGTCGTTTCTTTTTCCTTCCCGTGGCTCAAACCTATATCCATTTAGGCCATAGTGATATCTTTAGTGATGAATCTGTGTTTCTACAACAAAATGATGGTCTAATTCATGTCTGAAACACTGAGATGAGAAAATTTTGAATTGTTGCGTAATGCATCACTCCACTCTGGTCTATCAATCAGAATTGTAATTTGGTGTCACTAACCAGCATTCTTCTTATACGCTTTGCCAATAAACTTAATATCAAGTGACACATCCCAAATATTTTCAAAGCCATTGTCTTTCCGTATCTTCATCGGTTGCTGTCAGCCATATTATAAAAAACTTAAGTGCTAACATGTGATATGAGCACACACGGTGCTCAATATTTCTTTTGCGCCTATCAGAATTAACAGCTTCCTTAGCATGATTGTACTCCCACTCTTGCTTATTGAAATCTCGCACATTAACTAGCTCTTGATACGCCACCTACTATTTCACCAAATCATACACGACAAAATGTGAAAGTCACATGGACTGTCATTCTCCAAGGATATATAGAAAATCTCCTTCCAATATCATGCCAATACTTATTTCAGAGCTTCTAGTCAACAATAGCGATTGCAATAACTATTGATTTCATCTTCATCCACACTTCACAAGAAGCAATAATTCCAGTTATCTGATTTTTGTTTAACATTTTATCTGCAAAAAATAAATTATGATGTAGCGTATATGGTCTAGCTAGGCATGTATCAGTTTTTTTAAATGAATAAAAATTAATCTTCTAAGGATTTCTAGAGTAAAACAAACTAGAATTAGTTCTAGATTAATTAAACACTTATTTGAAGTTATTTAATAAATTGTTCTGTGAAATACAAAAGAAAAACTTTCACAATGTTCAAAATAAAAATTGTAGAAATATTTTAACAATCACTCTTATATATATATATATATATATATATATATATATATATATATATATATATATATATATATATATATATATATATATATATATACTATGAATTTTATGACAACATGTATATTCTTATAATTTTTTAATAACAAAATATTTTATTATTCGCAGACTCACTCGGTAAATAAACAAAAAATGGTGAATAAATTGATCGTATTTAAATATGTCTCTATCTTTTGATATTCACTGGAATATTCTTATTCTTTCAATTGTTCTTGGCATACTTCCTACATTAAAATATAAAAGTCAAATAACCTCGAATTATTTTCCAAGAATCTATCATATTGTATGTTTATGTTTTATTACAATGTTTAGCTCCGTTGTTCCAGTTTCAGCTGTAAGATTTCTATCTATTTTTTATGACGATACATTTTAATCATTTTTCATTTTTATTACACTTAAAAAATTCAGTCTCATTCATGGTATTCTTTTTTATAAATTTAGTATAGAAATATTTTTATAAAATTACTCTATCAATGTTTAATTACATTCGATTTAAAAACAATATTTTTAAGTTACTATCATTTCGTATGACAAAGTAATAAAACTGTTGCGGAAATATTAGTAATATTAATTATATTTAATAGAAATTGAAAGTTGTATGCAAAAAGTAAAAGTGAATTACATATAGTATCAATGTAATTTTGAAAATATTTTTTAAGAATAAAAATATTGTTGTCCTCGATAGAGATTCAGTGACTCAGTACCTACTCACCACTTAAACCAATATCAGCCAAATGATGTATCATTTGCTGCCGGTTGTGACTGGGAGGTTTACCTCATTATGGTCACCTGACCATCATCAAAATTATAAAAAGTTTGGTGATAGGTGAGTATTTCAAAGTTTGGTGATAAGTGATAGTGAACAATAGACTGAGTATTTTAAATGAGATTTGTTGAAAATTTTAATACGGAGGAATTGAAGAATACTTGATGTCTCCTCAAGTACTCCTCTATGTTTCGACAAGGAAAGTGTTTATTTAGACTTTCTGGAACATCATACATTTTTTTTCCATTTCCAAATAAAAAATAATGTGATGAGTTTACGTTTTTCTAAAATCCCTTATACAAGAGCTTTTTCAAAAATTATTTGAAATTATTTATCTTCAATCTACTAAAAAAATAAAAAGATCATAAAGACAAAAGATTTGTTTAAAAAAAAACAACATTATTTGTTATATGGATTCTAAGAATTTTTTTTTTTTTGGATGTATTTCAGTTTACTCATAATCTAATCATTTCAATCAATACTAATTATTCATTCATAACGATCAATTAAAGAATTTAAATGTCTCATTGGAATTAATTTTAATAATTTTAACAGTAAATGTATTTTCCTTAATTAGCTAATTATGAAATGAAAAGAGTAAGTTTAATATTTACTATGATTTCCCAAGAAAAAAAAAGTACAGAAATTTATAAGTACATAACACTTTTAATTTTGCCAGCTTCTATAATTAAATCAGAGAAATAATTTGCTAAAGAACATAGCTTGTTAATCTTTTATTAAAATGAATATTATTTACAATTTGGCCAAAATTTTCCTAAAATTAGTAGCTTTCGTTTCTTATTAAAATCATATTTAATGCCAAGGAAAGGTAAGTATTAAATTAATTTTTAATTAATAATTGACATTACTCAGCATGTTAGTTTGAAAAAAAGATTAAATTTCATATGTGCAAAATTTTAAAATTTATACAGCTATATCCCGTAAACAAAGCAACACATTTATAATTTTATTTTAAAAATTAAATGATTTTATTAGAAAAAAATCTATTTAAAATTAATTTAATATGAAAGGAAGTTGTTTTGAAGAAAAGATATTTTTCAATCTATATTACTTTTCTTTTTTTACATTAAGAATCTTTTGAAACAAAAGCTATTTCCTTTCAAATTTCACTATACATTTCAAAATCTAATGTAACAAAACATACATCAATTTTTTTCAAACAAGGAATTTCGACATTTCAAGAGAATCACATAGATTTCCAGAGTTTAAGTCAAAACAAGCTCAAGGATTTATTTAACACTAACTGGAATGTTGTAAATGGAATAAAAAGTCCTTGTGAAGAAAACGTACACAACATTGCTTTCTCAATTCCAATAATAGAAAAGTTTTGTTTCGGGGAATCAGGATCAATGATTCCAGAAAGATGGATGTTCTAGCGTTATCTGTACTAAAAAATCTAATTTTATTTTTTTGTTTTTCCCACCAGGATATATTTTTATTGTATAACATAGTATAAAGAAAATGACTGTCTAGATCATACATCCATTTATTTTCTATAAAATCCTAGATTTCAGAAAGTAAAGTGGTCGAAACCGAGAAAAAGCATTCTTAAGAGAATTGTCATGCTATAGAATTTCAATACTATTTCTATATAAGAAAGTTTTAGTTTATTATTATGAAATTTCAATAAATGTTACAATATCATATGAAAAACAAAAAGAATCTATTTAATTTTCTATCTAAATATAAATAATGTATGTGTGTACATATATATATATATATATATATACAAAGAGAGGACGAAGAGCGAAAGAGAAAGGAAATGTGATTAAGTTAAATTCACAATAAGAAAATTACAGTTTCTCTTTTATGTCCGTATGGATGGCTTCATGTGTTGCAAATTTTCTGCTGCTTTATGATTTTATAACTAACATTTCCTCGTATTCTGTTTAGTTACGGAGACGAGGCTGATAACTTTCAAGCTTAAGCAAAGGCTATGAAAGTTGTCACTTCTTTAAAACATAGTCACTTTCTCACATCGCGATGGCTTTACATAGTTGTTGATCATAATTATTAGCTATCTAAATTTGAGAGGATCTGATAGAACTCTGTTTGGCTTCCTGTATATCATTTGAGTAAATATCTCTTTCAGAATTTTAGAAGAGGGAATTAATTTTTATTTTCATTGAATTTTTGTAAGCTTTGGAAAATAATAGTAAATATTTTCAAACTTAAACAACTATCTTGTGCAAATCATAATTACTGCTAAAAAGATCCTAATATAAAGTTCAAAAATAATTAAAAAATTGCACAGTACTATTTTCCTTTTTTATAAATAAGATGATGTCAATTTTTATTTTCAAACAAAGTAACATAAAAGCAGTTTGTTCAAAATGTTGAAAATTATTTGTTTCAAAAGAAATTTTAAATATCTATTAAATTATTCATTTTACAATACAAATATAATTTGTTTGCAATTTTTTACTAGTATTTTATATTAAAGAATATTTAAATACAATTAAAATATTCACTTATTGAAGTTATCACTTTATAAATGGAAAAGTGAAAAGTAGGTGTTTTTAGTAATATATGACTTGTTTTATATTTATTTGAATTGTCCTTAATATTTAAGCAAATATTAAAAATCAATGGAAATGCAACAAAGCTAGTGGCTTTCATAATTCATTTTAAATATATTTTATATTTTCATTATCATTTGCTCTGCTTGATAAAAAAAACAGATTTGTAATTCTTCATCATAAAAACAAGTATAATAGAAAAAAAATTCTTTTTGATTAAATTTTATTGCGTTACAAGAACTGGAAGATTTATGATATTCATAATATGTAATATTTGAGATTAAGCAAGATCTCACATAATAATTTACAAAGCGTTTTTTGCATTTTCTCTACCTCTCCCTAAGCAAATTATTATCGCCTGAACTAGTGTTAACCTTCTTTTGGTCATTAATCAAACTGCCTTGAGGAGAAATTATTGCAAGAAATATTAGCGGTAACCTTTCATCTGTGACGTATGCCCTGTCAAGCCAAATATTTATGTGTTCAATTTGTTACATTTCTTATTTTAAAAGAGGATTTTCTCTGGTACTAGACATATTTTTCAAAAAAATACGATTGATTTATTTTGAATCTGACAACTTGATGCATATAAGCAAATATACATCATAACATAAAAATAATTGACGTGAATAATAACTGGAGTATTATATAGAATTTTCAAACGCATCTATAACTTAAATGAAATTATAAGACTTGATGGACATTAAGTTTTAATTTACATATTTTTTAAATTATTAAATGTTAGTGTCTAATAAAATAATCCTTTAGTAAATGAATTTATTAAAATATATTTGTTATGTATGTCTTTTATAATTATCCATCAGACATTTATAATCAGATATTATTCACCAGATAAATAGAGAATATATAATCATTTTAATTAGTATGCAGAAAGTCAGAAAATGCGAATAGTTATCATTGAAGTTTTCTATTTTTCCCAGAAAATTTCAATCAAAGAGTGCTTTCTAGTTTCATTTTCAATAAAGATAGTTCATTCATAAGAGATGCTTAAGAAATTAAAATACTGTTTTCTTAAACATTATAAAAATTACCTGCGAAAATATAAAGGATGTTTTTCCACTCAAAAAATGAAATATGAATTTTTTTTAACAGTTTTGGATTTACAAAACAAATTTCCATCATAATATTCTAAACGCGTCCCTCTCGTGAGCTAAAACATTGCAAAAATTATTATATTTTTTTTAAAATTTTGATGTCAATAATCACAATTTAAATATATATAGTTATACCTAATTACGTGATTGATGTTTCAAAAAATGTTAAGTTGGATTAAATATGCACTTAAATTAAATTTCATGAAACTTTTTTAACCATTCTGTTTGAGGTAATCACTCAATCTTTATCGAAACTGTAATTTTAGTGTGTGTCTAATACACTAATTAAGCTAAAGGTTTAATATAAACTATTCAACAATAAATAAATTTAACATTCATAAATTTAATGGAAGAAATTTTAACGTTAGTTAAAACTGATAATTATACATCATAAAATGTGCAGACAAATGTGTTTTTTTTTTCTTTTTTTTTCCTTTTAAATGAATACTTAAAGTTTTGGTTTTTGATATCTACAATTAATAAAGTGTGAACAATTGAAGATCAGTCACTCAAGCAATCCTGCATGATATTTTACAAAACATAATAAATTAAAGAGTAGCTTATTCCGCCTACCTGTCTAGTGGTCAGCGTGCCAAACTGCGGATGGGGAGGTTCTGGAATTGAATTCCGGTTCGGGCATGGATGTAATTTTTCTCTCTCCTGTCTTTATCCTTTCCTTGTATGAATGGATTATGAATGGTCACCAACCCTATGAATGGAGACCTAATCATGTGTGTACTTCGGAAGTCGGACTCACACCAAATTATACTTCAATTGGAACAGTGGAGCAGCGCACCTTACATTGTCAGATTGGCTGGCACTCATCAAAAAATATAGACATATGAAGGCATAGAAAAATGGCAGAAAAGTAAAGAATTCTCAAATGTTGTTAAGTCCTTGACAAAGATTTAAAATTTTCTAAACTCTTCAACTAGGTACTAAGAAAATCCAAGTATTCTTTAAACTAAAAATATATTAAATGAGATATGAATATAGTAAAATTCATTCTATGAGTAAAAAAAAAATATTTGCCACTTGAAAATCTACATAGGAAAGAGGCAGAATATAAAGTGAAACATTAACGAGGAAAAACATATTTTGCTAGTTTAAATTTAGATAATAGAACTTAGGAATATGTATCCAACAATATCTTACAACCAGAAGCATTCGAAAAGTAATTATCGAAGATAGAAATTTCTTACATAAAAAAATAACATACGCGACGTTGTTTATTCGTGTTGATTGAAATCGTAAGATGTTGAGGAAAATTGTTTTCGCTTACATGTGAGACCCATGATTTTTTTCTTATGAGAAATGAATGTATTTAATTAAAATTCATAATTAAATCATACAAATAACTCTCGGCATGTTGAATGAAGATATTATGCTCTTCCAAGTAATACTTTATGTTCATTCCCAAATCATAGTACGAGTTTAAATGAGAAATCAGAGAAACTCATTTTACACTGTCGATATGGCAATAAGTAATAACGTTTTTAATGAAGTTAACTGTTCAGAAAAGACGTTTCCTTAATATAGTAATTTGGAAACATCCATAATAAGTTTCGTCATTGGGTTGGGACATGATTCTTAATAGGCAAGAAAAAAATTTGATTTTTCATTTCGTTCATAAATGATGTGATAAGCTGCATGATTATGTTAAAAACTTATTGTCTACAATATTTCTCAATGCACTTTTATCTATTTTTAGATGTTATAAATTATTTTTTCCTAATCCTGTAATTATTATTGGATCCATTTATTTACATTTGGATCAAAGACTGTCCATCAATTGTAGTTTACACACCGATCAAATGTAATTTTTGACTATAGAATTTAAAATATATCTACTCTAGTTTAGTGCCACTTTTACTTAAGTTACTATGTTAAATCCTTTCAATCCTTCTAGTTGACGTCACTAATCAATATAAAGGTATTTTGTTAATGGTAAAAAAATTGGTAAAAATATCACTGGAGATGAATTACTTTTCCTTAAGAAATTGGAGATAAAATAAATCATATTGACTTATTTAAATTTGAAAGGATTTGATAAAAATGTTAAGCATGTATTGAAAAATACCTCGAAGTATGAAACATAATTGAGTTAGTATAATATCCAAAAATTTAAATCTTGTGAAAAACTTTCAAGGGTACATCTTCACACAGAAGTCAGGATTTACTTTGAAAAATATTTGATTCTAAAAAGGTCGAAAACTATATGAAATTAAAATTATTTTTTTCAATCTTTTAATTTTTATAAAATAGAAATCCGTCGTCCTCAGTGAAGTTATTTTATTCAAAGGCATAATTCGGATATTTTAAAGGGTATTTATGAATTGAGATTTCTAGAAGTGTAAAATAAACCTAAATTAAAGAGTTTCTTTGATAGTTGGTTATTGATAAAATGTGATTTGATAGTTGATATTTTCTGGAAATTAGTTCATCTGAAACCCCTCTTATCCAATACACAAATGATCATGTATTAGTATGGTTTCTAAGCCGTTTTTTGCTAATTTTTGTGCACAAAGAGTAGTTCACTCTATAACTACTCATAAATTGCAAACAAGCAATGCGTTTAAATATTTTTTTTTATTGATAATTTGAATTTTAGAGTAAATAAACTTTAATACAATAACTTTGAAATACTTGCGAATCTGAAATTATATTAAAAGATAAAGGTTTAAGAAAATGGTTTAAATTTGTTTTGTTACTAGTGAAAATCATTTAATTATAGAATTATAAACAAATAAGCAATTTTTTCAGGTTGAGTTTAGGAAGCTAGTTACGAGAGGGTTGGAAGCCGATTTTGAAATCTCACAGAAATATTCTTAAGCATTTTTATAACTTCCTTCAAGACTGAAAAAAATCTTGATAAACTTCTCTGTGGAAAATTTGATATTAGGTAATTAAAATTTAATAACAGATCAATCTTTATGTATTGATTGTATAAATGTGTATTCTAAAGTGAGTACAAATGCGTTTAATGTTCTATCATCATTTTAAACAGCCTGCATTTATAAATAATAAATTGCGCACTGGTATTTCTATGGTAAGCTTAGAGGTTATATATGAGGAAAACAATGAGTTTCTCTATTCCTAATATAGGAATTTTATTTCTAAGAGTATTGTCCTGCAAGAACGTTAATAAAACTTGTAATATTTACTCATTAAGTTTAAATTTAGCATTTGAAATTCAATACTAATTATATATCATAATAGTTGTAATGTATGGTTTAATACGATTATATACAGTCAATATAAATACGCTCATTATTTTGCTAGAATATTTGCGATAAGGCTTCTTCTATTGTATTAAGAAAAAAAGTAGAATATTATACATTATGAGTCTAAGTTTATGAACAACTTATAAAATTTTAAAATTTTAGATTCATTTGTATTCAAACATTATCTTTATCGCTTCATTTTTAAATGTCTTGATAAAATGAGTATTTCACTTTGGGAATAAAGAGATTTTTCCAGCATAATAAAAACGAAAACATGCTTGAATAAACAATATCGCAAACATATTTTTTTAAAATGCTAAAAATTTAAAAACTTAATAGTTTATTTGAAAAAAATCCATAAAATTGTAATAGCGTGAATAGAAATATTCTATCTCAATTACATTCTGAATCTTCACACTCTGTCTAAGAATTTAAAATAAATAAAAAAAAAATTTGGATAATTGACTACTTTGATTGTTAAATTTAATAACAGGAACATGTATTCTTATGTTATTTGAATTATTGAATCTGTACGCAAAACACATGCAAATGTCATAAAAAATTGGCCTAAATTATTTATATTAATAATTAGGGATATAGGATAGAACATTAGAGAGAAAATGTTTTTCAATGTAGTAAATTCAATAATAAAAGAAAGAAACAAACAAACATAATTCAGAAGTATGATCATCGAACTTAAGATGTATGCACTATTTTTCTAAAGTGATTACAATGAGTTATAAAAATAAGAACACATTTTTAGAACCATGATGAAAGAGTAAATCGTAAATTTTATTTTTATGATATCAAAAATAATAACTATAAGCTAAAAACAATATTGCTTATGAAAAATATATTTCATTACTTTGAAATATTTTCATGTTACAGTCACGACTGGAATGCATTTTTAGTGTCAATTGCTTCATTTTGTTTCTTTAATTACTGCTAAATCAAGCAGGATAGATATCTGTTTATAATTATTTTCAGTTTATTATTCTTAGTTTATTAACTTCATAATAAAAAGAAGTTTATAGTATTATTGCATTAATTTTGCCGATGTTAGTAAATAATAATTTTTCTTTTACGTTTATGTAATATAATTATTCTAACTTTTACTTCACAATGCATTATAACGTATTCTAGAGTGTGATCAATGTATAACTAGTTACACGTGAAACTCAATAAATTTTTAAGATTATAAATTTGTAAAAATAAGTTATATATAATTCATGAAGCATGATCAGCTTACTCATTAAATTCAAATAAATATATTAGACAAAAGATTACTAACAGAATGACAGAAATATACAATATTAACTGTTTTGGTGATGACTATAGCTTTTTACTGATACCTTCCAAAGTTAAAAAGTACAGTGAAATATTATGTATGATTATTCACATTGTTAAATAATAAAATTAAAGAGGGATGGACATCTACATTTTTTTTATTTGATATATATTATTAAAAGATGATTTGTATAATCAGTCTTTCTTGGAAAAGTATTTCGTATAATAAAGATGGATTATAATTCAACCAGTGGAAAAGTTGACAATTACATAATTTTTCTAGACTTTTTACTAATGATTAATTACCAAGAATTTTTTACTTCTTACTCAACAATAATGTCCATGGCGTTGGCTTTAAACCAACTTCATGTACATTTTTTTTTCTATGTAGAGTCCCTACTTAAAAAACAAAATACTAAATTTCTAGGGAAAAATAACTGCTATTTAAAAGAAAAGTTCCGTTTGAATAATATAGTGTATATGGAATTCATTTTATTCAGATTTCATTAAGACATAAAACTAAGTAACTAATATATATACTAAATAAGTAATACCAGATATATTAATTTAATGAGAAACACATAGTTTGATTTTAGACACTTAGGGCAATTATTGAATATTGTTAATGGTTTTACAACCGCACTGAAATTTGTTTTTCCTTCTCCATCATAAATGTACAAAATTCATAAGCAATATATTACACTTTCCCTATTTTTTAGCATATTAGAAATAATTTGTCTCGAATGTACCTTGGAAAAGTAAAATAAGATGTAACATATATTTATTACTCACATTTAAATCAAATATAATATTACTGTAATCCGAACATGATTATCGATCATTTTCCTAATACAGACATTTGAAATATGTATTATGCTATTCAAATATTCCCTATAAATTTAAAAATCACTATTTTTTAAAGTGAGTAATAAATCAGTTTTCAAGTGGTAGAGATTGTACCTTGAAACAGCAGATTTGAATTTAAAACAAAATACCAAATATAAAATGTCTTTTCATTTCCGGAAGTGATGTTGATAAAAAATAAAACCATAAGTTTCGTCAATATTGAAGCTTTTATTTTATCAGAGAGTAGGAAATTTTTCCAATTAATATAACGTTATCCTTCGTAAGAATTTATGACATTTTGTTAACCAATGATGAAATCTCAATTGTGAAGGACTTTTAAAACATTTTATCAGAAATATTTTATGAAACTTATAGAATATATTTTAGGAAGCGAAGTCGAACGACATACATCATCTTGAGTGACTTTATCCAGGATTTTACTCCTAATCATTTTTACATACCTCATTCTTACAAATATTTCTTCGCAAGATATTTTTGACAATATTTTCAGATATATTTATCGACAATATTTTTAGAAATATTTTGAATTCGTAAACATTTGCATCGTAGAATCTACATATTGCTCCTAATTTCATTTTAATTTAACTTAATTCAACGTAACATTTTCAGAATTATTTTGAATATGCAATTTTTATTAATCAAAATATATTAAAACAATAGATTTCGAGCAATAAATATAATTTATTAATTATTCATTATTTTTGTTTTATATAAATTTGTAAATAATATTTTTAAAAAGGTTATGTGTAAACATAATAACTAATCTAGAATGACTTTTTTAATTTATAAAAAATTAATATTAAGAACTAAGCCATCACTATGATTCATGGAAAGTAATTTTCCATTGAAATAAGTTAAGTAACATAAAAATGAAAACTAAATTGGAAATATCTTATAATAAAACTGTAGAATTTGAAATTATGTAATATCTAAATGCATAAATTTAAAAATAAAAAATGCAATGTAAATGTAAAAATATTAAATATTATAATTTAAACTAAATACTTTGTAATGATCTTTTTTATTAATAATTATAAAAGATATTTGCCAATTAATTTAATCATTTAACAAATGAATATTTCTAAACCAATATAACCCTGGAAAAAAGACACTTTTATTTAAAAACAATGCGTTCATGATAACACAAATTCACCAAATTTTAAGGCATGGTTCTCCAACAAAAATACGACTTTGTACTTTCAAGTTATTTCTGTGTGCTTGAGATGAAAGTCTAACAAATAATAAAAGTAAATTTTTTTACAAAAAACTGCGTTGAGTGCACTATCTAGCATAGCATGTCTTTCAGAACTAAAAAGATTTCCAATAACAAAACGCCATGTCTTATTTTTTGAGTAAGGTAAAAGAAACAAGTTTTTTTTCTTTTTACTCTCCTTTTATTAAAAGAATATTTCACAGTAAAATACTAGATATGTTTCAGGATGTAGTTCTATTTTCGCAATATCAAATATATTGAATATACACAAAATTTAAATGATTGTGAACATTTAAAAAAAAAATCATTTTGCCTACTATTTGTAACAAATAATCACTGAATATACATATTTACATAATTTGCAAAAAACATATTATAATGAATTATTTTAAATTTATGAGTATATATTGATTAAATAACTAAACATTCATTATAACTGCAAAATTTACATTCAAATTCAGAGCCAAAAACAAGCTGATGAAATTATGTTTAAGGTGGTAAATATTTATTCTTCTGAGCTATCTGTGTCTATGTGTAAAAAATTAGTAAGAAAATAATGCTACTTTCTAACGAAGACCCTGTGGCTTTTTGAGAAGGGCTTAGTTTCAACAACTGAAAAGTAGGGGGTTCTCTACCCATACTAATTGAAGGACCGTCGAGATCACTATTTGTGATTTGTTCGTGTAAGACAGGTCATGATTCCACATCTAGGAATAGCAGTTGTTCATGTTGTTATTGTTGTTTCTGATGCCCTTCAGAGACCTGGCGAATGAAGTCAGAGAGAGAGAGAGAGAGAGCATCTTTCGTTTTGGAATCGAATAGCCTCATACGAAGGTTTATGTTTACGCCAGCGACCTTTCCTGTACCCAGCTCATAAGAGCTATACCAGAGTGAGGGAAGCCGCTGGAGAAAAAAACGGGGAAACTGCAAGCGGGGCGCCCATTTTGCTACCTCGTGCTATCAAGCATAGACACCGTAATGGACAATTTAAATGAAATTATCAAAACATTACAAATAATAAGGGAAATATATACAGGTATGTGTACAAAAGTTATGTAACAGAACAGTATTATAGTAAAATTAAAAAAATGATAATGTGTGATTGGTGAATTACATAAAGCAAATGTTGATAGGAGCATAACAAAATAGGTAGTTAAAAGAAATAGATAAGGAGTTAAATGGGCTTTACAAAGTAAAGAGCAGAGTTTTAAGTAAATAGGTGAGGCAGGGGTTTGATATGACATAGGGTTGGGAGCCGTTACTAGCTGGTATCGTCATGGAACCAAGTAAAAAGTCCTTCTTGAGTGATTAAGAAGTCCACAAGATGATTCAACTTTCTCCTGGAAATCTTGTTGTTCAGGATTGCTTTCTTCCAGGTCACTAACCATCTGGGTGCTGGGCATGACAGATGCCAGGAAGCAGTTAATGGGCAAACCGTGATGTAATGGAGAGGATGGCTTATGTCTCCACAGGTACAATTAGATGAGACTGCAAGATTAAATCGGTGGAAGTATGTTGGAAATGGGCCATGACCAGAACATAAAAAGAATTTCATTTCTTGTCCAGTTTAATGGCTTCATTGAAACCTCATACGAAGGTTGAAGTACAACTTTTGGCTCATAGATGGAAGCACCACCTGAATCTTCCAATTTAGAGATTGAAACCAGTGAAGATCCAAAGTCTGGCTCAAACCACCCCCAAAGGTATTGATTTATAATGGGAATATGGAAGACATTGCGGCCCGACAAATTTTACGTGCCCCAGTTGCCTTAGTGAACATGACGGATCTTCAGCTAAGCCGAAATTCGAACTCACCGCTTTTTGGTAACGAGAACGATGCCCTAACCAACCAGGCCATTGCGGCCTGTAGTACATGTTTATTGATATTTAGATTAATATTTTCTTTCAAGTTGTGATAGCTGTAGTATTTAGATGGTACACTAAATTGGTGTCAAACTATACAAAATATTATCAATTCCATCCCTTATAATGCCAAAAAGTGTATTTGTACCATAAATGTTCGGGTATTGAAAAAAATGCTAAAAATTTATTTGCTTTACAGTGGAATGAAAAAATGCATAACTTTATTAACTTTATTTATTATTATTGCATAACTTTATTTAACTGTCTTATTTATTTCAAAATTCGTTATTTATTCATTCATAAATTATTATACAAACTTTAATTCTCTATGTATTTTTTCTGTTCTTCTTCACGTTTTTATTTCTCAAAATAACTCAATATTATTGGTGATAATCTTGTGCTTATTTTGTTATTCATACTGCGAATAAATCAAAATATTACAATTATATTTATCAAAATTAAGTAATAAACTTAGAAATGTATACTTTAATGCTTGAGTTTGTAATAATCATGTTTGATCATAAGTCATGGTTTTATATTATAAATACAAAAAAAATCACTCAATAGATGGACTTATATATCTTATTTTTATGTTTCCTTATTTTTACACGAGAATTAAATTAAGACTCACGATAAAGAATGAATTTTTTAGATCATTCCCGTATAATTCAACAATTTTACGTAGAAATCATTTAAGAACCTCATCCTTTAAGAAAACATTAAATCATCAGTACGAACCAAAGTTTAATTAGGTTCTTAAAGACGTATAGAACAGCGTGTTCTTCAGAAAGTGGAACACAGTTGGAAGTAATGGCGGAAATTCGGGCATTTCTAACCATTCGCCATTACCTGGTCGCTCCCACGATTACTATGTCCTTCATATCGAAGAGAAAACGAGAAACAAGTTTTGGAAAACGAAGAGAACCTTGCAAAGGAAGCGGGAAATTCTTTGGGAAAAATCGCGCCAGTTGGCAAACATTGGGGTCCACCGAATGAAGATGGAACAGCGGGTCACGCGAAACTCTAATCACCGGTGAGATACATTCTTTCGGCACTTGTGTGATAGATGTTGTTAATTAATGAACAGTTTTTTATTCTTTATATTTCCCACATAACGTAGGTGTTTTTCCTACCTGTTTATCTGGCACAAAAGAATCAGGAATTATTTCTATCATGTTCTTACAAAGATATGTTTCATAAACCAAAATTTGTAATTCGAACCACATTTATACTTGCGTTTGATAGTATTTATATTCAAACTTTTGCATGCGAACATGCGTGACAAATTGAATGACGAGTAATTTTCTGTGTTGCCCATAGGAATAAGTAAAATTTGGAAGATATTTTTTTTTACCTTTGTTATAATGTCGTTCATTTGTTCTTTTGGATCCATGAACTAGAAAAAAGGGAACAATAGATGTTTGCACGATAGGTTATTCTCTAATTATGGGTTTCATAGACGACATAAAATGAGAGACATAAAAATCGCACTATTGGTTTTTCTTCCAACCTTCGTAAAACACCATGTGATAATGACTGGGAATTATAACAAAAGTAATGTGGTTAACAATTTCCCAGAAATTATCGTTTACCAATATTTTTCTCATTGACAGAAAAAACAGGTACATATAACGACAAAATCAATATTTCGATAACGTTTTGTTACTTAAACATAAAACAAAAGTTTAATAGCTGCTTTAGTAAATTAAATATTTAGTGAGAAACATTTTGCGAGCAGGTTACTATGGGTAATAAATTTAATTTTCAATTATCGAAAAAATTATTTATTTTCTTAACATTATTGATATAGTTTTAATTTAAAGTTTGCAAAATGTTTTAAGATTTATTCTAAAAATAATCTGATTATGATTTTTCACGTTCAAAATATAATTACAATTTCATCACATCAATCCATATTTATGATTTCGCTGAATGTTCTGAGATAATTACGTTTAAATTTTTGAATAAAAAATTCCTTTTGTTATTATTAATGCATTTTTTAACGCTTTAATAGATATTAATGCATTTTTTGTCCATTTGCAAAATAATTTCATGTAAAGATTATTTTTATTCACTCTTCCATTTAAAATCAAACCAGAAATTTATAGGACAAGAAACCCAGTTTTACCTTGAAAAATATTTAGATTTAGATACAATTTCACAATTTCGTAATTTATATTGATCCGTAGAGCAAAAAGAAAAAATATGAGAAAAAAATTAATATTTGAAAAATCCATCTATTGTATGCGTACGGTCATTAATGAAAATATTTTTTGCTTATTACAATATCAATAAGTGGATAGTAAACTTTTTTTATTAATTCAGTTACTTAATTATACTTATTAAACTTAAAAGCAAAAATGCTGAATTTTTATTTTTCAAAAAATTAAATATGTATAAATGCAGAATAACATAAAACGTACAATATATAATTGTAATATATATGAAAGGATGACTCCAATATTTTGTTATTTAATCATTCAGTATGTCAAAATACAATCAAAGTATGTCAAAATACATACTTTGAATTATGCAATTAATGATTAAGTTCTCTTTCATCTAAATTAGAAAATTAATACTTTTTTCATATTATGGAAATAAAACAGCAAAAACTCATTATTATTACAATTTCTTGGAACAAACTTTCTTGAAAGCAAAGAAGAGAAAAATCATGCACATTCAAGAAATTAATAATTTTGGAAGATATTAAAGAAGTGCAACAATATTCGTAAAAGCAATCAGGATGATAAATGGCTTTTTTCTTGAAAAAATAAAAGAGATTGTTCACTTTATGCGTGCTTTTCGTCACTGAAAGCATTGCTTTGTATTCCATAGTATCTGGAAAAAAATCATGAAAAATTTTCATTTTATAATATTCAAATCTAATAAATAAAAATTTTGAAAATTGAGCAATTGACAAAAAGCTATAAAGATGAATATTAAATAAAAGAAAAATATTTTCTTTTCATAAATACAAAATATTCAGTTGCTTCCTTGTGTTACTTATATTTTAATATTATATAATCATATTATACACATTATATGAAATTAAAATATAAGTATAATTTATTTAATTACAGTAATTATTCTTCATTTCATTAAATTCAAGAATAAGAAGACCAAAAGTTTAATTTAGAGAAATATCTGAAATTCCAAAAATATTTAACATGATTTCAACATTTTGATTAGGGCTATATGGAAAATTTACTCTTTATACAAAAGTTTTAGCTGTAAAAAACATGACAAGTTGTAAACAAGAACTAATAATTTGTACCATGTCTTGTATTGAATTTCAGTACCCAATAAAAGAAAATGTATGTAAGTTTTATTTTAACTTAGAAAAATTAAGTTTTTATGATCATATTATACATAAATTATAGCCTAAGCTCTTCTGTAACACTTGAAGACTTGTAACTTCTTTTAATATAATTGTTATGAAAGTTCTGTTTAATATTATAAGAAATAACGGAATCAGTGAGTGACATGATTCAAACAATTATTTTAAGCATATCTGTGAATTTATATACATGATAACTGAAATTACTTTTATTTTAGCCACATTTTTAAAAATATTGTACTATCTTAAGTAGTAACACATTTTATCATGCATTTTGCAAAAATTATGTTTTCATAATAGTTTATTAAAAATAAAAAATAATATTTCAAATAAATAAATTAGATCCACTGCTTGTTCAATACCAAAATATTAAACAGAAATGCAGATTCCATATTAAAAATTTCATTTCATTAATAGTGTGCTATATCAAATATATAATTATTAACTGATTTTGAGTCTACATTTCTATATCATTTATAAATTACTTTTAAATAGAGTTCATATAAATATTATGACATTTCTATAACCTCTACATTTTGAATGTTCTCTTGATATAAATTATTATTGATTATTAAACATATAAAAAATATCACAAAAGATAAAAAAAAAAAAAAAAAAAATCAATAGGATTATTTTTTAGTAATACGTCACTTTCATATCCGTGTTTATGTATTCGTAATCTTAAATTTATTTATTAAAATGGTCCGTATAATCTTTAAAATGTACAATACCACATTTTACTCAAATTATTATAAAAATTTAAATATTATATAATTTTAAATGGTTTGAATTTTTAATTTTCCTTTTTTAAATATAAAATATTTCAGCTTATGGAAAAATATCCCATTTTTAAGAATTAATATTAAATAATTCATTGATTAACAATTAAAATTGTTTTTGATTAAATAAAATGGTTCCATTTGTACTAAATGAGAATCAATTATTTCATTATACGTAATATGTTCTTAATAAGGTACTCAAAATGCATACATAGTTACATTATTAAAATTGTTTTTGTAAAAGAAATGGTTTCATTTGTACTAAATGAGGATCAATTATTTCCTTACACCAAATTATTTATGTACCAAATAAAATACTCAAAATGTTTACAGAATTATATTATTTCATTTCACTTTATAGAGAGAAACTGAGATTCGGTATAAGGCTGAAAGATTATATACATTGCTAGTATTGTCAATGGTAAAAGCAAAAGACTCAAAAGTAATATAGGAGGCAGTGAAAAGAAATCATAAACTAGGCAGTTCTATGTTTACGTAGAGCATAATATTTCCATTTTTGCTGCACCAACGGACACAAAAAGAGCATACTCGGTCAGAAAAAAGGGATTCAAAAAACATATTTTATCCTATGACTCTATCTACAGAGGAGGTGCATATCCTCATATCAAAATGCAATATCTCTTCAACTCTCGGCATAAAAATATATCAAAAAGATAAAGGAAAAAAGGAGAGTACCTTTGAATCCAGTTTAAAAGCATAAAAAAGAGGAAAAGGAAAGTAAAAGAAGAAAATGAAAATGTAAAACTACTAGATCTTCAGAAGCAACAGAAAAGTGTTTACAAAGCCACTTTCTGGCTACCGGATATATAAAAAATTGCCTTTCAGAATGGAAAAGTCAATATAACATCGTCTTCTATTTTATCCAGTTTTGATCCGGAATTTTTCTAGGTGTGTAAGGTTTTGTGTAAGCGCAGCATTTAGAAGGGAGTGATATGACATTTCGGTATTTCCCTATTTCCCAGAAACCCTTTCGACCCTTTGTCAATAAAAAAAAGAAAAGAGCGTAGCCTCAATCAATATGTCTAAGATGATGCTGGAAATATAAAATCGCAACAAGTAAAGTAACAATACTTACTCCTTCAAAATATGATTCTTTATGTTGAAAGATGTACAAAGGCGTATGCAGAATATTCTAGT
>JAPDSC010133355.1:0-18131 GCA_026290005.1 Latrodectus geometricus
AATTTTCACTACACAAGATATTAAAATATTCCCTATTAAGGGTGATGACATAAAAAATTCCTTTACAAGAAAGGAAATGTTTGACAACTATTGTCTTTATCTAAAATGGATTAAAAAAATCTATATTAAGATTCAAGTTAAAAAATTCCTTCCTCATGTGATTTCTGATGCTGGGGTTTTCTAAAAGGCCATGTTAATGAAAAATTAACTTTTCCCTTGAGTCAAAATTAATATTACACATTATGTTGCTGAAATCCTTGAGTTTCTTTGAGCTACATTGAGCACATCATAATGTGTTTTCAACACATAATTGAATTCAATAGAGCACACACAGCACATTCTATGACTGAATAAATTATAATAATTCTGAGAATTTTTTCATCTTTCTTTAAGCACTCTAGTATTTTCTGGTGTTCAAAATGAAAATAGTCTTATACTGTAGAAATCTTCTCCTCACAGTCTAAACACTAAATTTCATCAAAATCTGATATGTAGAACATTAGGAACATTAGGTTATAGGGATTTAATATGGTCACTTTAATTCTAGGCACCCTGTATTTAATATCTACCTAATAGAAGTACTTATACAGCTTCATAAAACTAATCAAGATACAATTTGGGGTAATTGGTTTGGTAGAAGCTCTATGGTCATCTTTAAAGTCTATGTTCTATGGTCAGCTCTATGGTCATCACTCAAGTTAATAATTTACAATTTGGCTAGATAAAAAAAATAAAGACAATCAAATGAAAGCAAAAATTTTTAAGTTTTCCAATGATCAATGCATAAAAAATCAAATTATCACAGAAATGAATTTCATATGTACAAAGAAAACAAAGTTTGTTTCTCCTACAAACAGAAGAAAAGTATGTAATGAATTATAGACTTATGTACTTGAAATTTGTGCATATATATGTTATTGTAGGAAAAGAATTGAATACTTTTGTAAGTAACTATTCACATATTTGTTTAATTAATTCATTTGGTAGCTTTATCTCAATAAGTTAATATATCTTTAAGGATAATAATTTTGGAAATGTATGCAATAATGGTCTTTCTAGTTCTTCAATACCAATTCAGTTCTTAATGATTGTGATATTTCTGTGAATATAATTTTGGTCCATCAGACAGTCCAACAAACAGGCTAGTAATATCATTGCTTTCCAAACTGAATTGATGGACAAATGCAAACAAGTGGTCTCAACACATACAGTGCATTTATTATCATGAAGACAATTGCACTGAGTAATTGCAGATATCATACTTCTGATGTCTGTTGCAACTATGAGGGTTAGTCAAAAAAGTTAGTGGAACTGTTCAAGAAAACAGAACAGGATAGATAATTCACAACAGCTTTATTGGTATTTTAAAATTACATTTGAAACCTATTTTTCAGCACAAACACCTTTATTATTTAAGTATTGTGCAAGTTTTCTTTATACCATTTACAAAGAAATCCTGTCCAATAACTACAGTTGGGCTACAGCTTTTATTTCAACATCTGAATGGTACCATCTCTTTAAAAGTTCTTGTTTCATGGGGCTAAACACATGGAAGTCAGGTGAAAGTTCTGGGCTATAAGGAGGGTGATTCCACACTTTTGACCAAAATTTTTTAAGAGATTGCATGTTTGTTTTGCTGCATACAGTCTTGCATTGTTATGCAAGATCACAATACCATTTGAAAATTTACCTGGAAGTCTATTTTTAAGTGATTTTGGCAATCGTTTTAGTGTTTCACAATAAGATACATTAATTGTGGCATCCTTCAGCATGAATGCACCACACCTATTCAGTCAAAAAAAGCATCATTATAACCTTTTAGAAGATGGAACAGTTTGATGCTTTGTTAGTGATGGGGAAATGCAATGTTTTCACTTGAGCGAGCTGCATTTGGTTTCTGGTGAGAAGTTCTAAATCCAAGTTTCATCTCCAGTCACATTTTTGTCCAAAAATTCATTTTCTTCCCTTTGGTAACATTGCAGAAATACAAAAGCACTTTCAAACCCCTTTCCTTTATGTTCCTCTGCAATAGACGTGGCACCCATCAAACACAAACTTTATGAAATATAAGGTGATTCGCAATAATTTTATGATCACTTCCAAGAAAAATATCATTTGAGATTTTTATTATTATGTGTCTATTTGCAAGAATGCATTCATTCAATCGAGCAGCGATTTTCGAATTTGTTGCAGTTGATGGTCTTCCCTGGTGCTCAGTGTCGTCAATATATGTACATCTATTCTCAAACATGTTGCACCATATCATGATAGCTTAATATAAAATTGCATTTTTACCATAGACTTCACGCAACTGCCCATAAATTTCAGTACTGTTTCACCTTTTTGCCCCCCAAGAATGAATCACTGCAAGCATTTCCAATTTGGATGCTATTTGAGACTGATTGTCAAAACAATTACACTTGCCTCAAGGAAGCCGCTATGTCATGAGATAAAGGTACATGTCTGAAGTGTTGGCACACAGTGCCATCAAAATAGTCTTAGATGGAACATATTTACATAGCAGTGCAATAAACTATCTGACTGAACTACACACATAAG
The DNA here is from genome assembly GCA_026290005.1 of Latrodectus geometricus. Lineage (NCBI taxonomy): Eukaryota > Metazoa > Arthropoda > Arachnida > Araneae > Theridiidae > Latrodectus > Latrodectus geometricus. Next base: position 2,560 of record JAPDSC010133355.1, read on the forward strand.
TTAAAAGTGTGACAGGTTTTTATTCAATTCTGTATAGCTATAGTGCAACAATATACCTAACTTCAATACTTGTCATAACACCTTGATGATCAGACAGAGATTTTTGAATATCTATTTGAATTGTTTACATGATCATAAAAAAAGTCAATTCTGAAATGTCCAGCAGTATCTGCAATTGATTACCTTGCTTAATATGCATGGCAGCATAACAAAACTCATATTTTTTCAGACCCTCTAGAAGAACCAGAAATGCACATAAGAGTTCTAAACATACATGCTTTTAATATATATATATATATATATATATGCAAACTTTTATAAGCCTAAGCAATAGTGGGTTTTTTAAGCGACTTACTCTTTTACATATTTTGCTGTAATTTGAAAGAGATTGTAATATATTTTCAAACATATCCTATATTATATACAATAATATTTCAAATTTTAAAAGGTAATATTATAAATATTTGCATGATTTTGTGTTTAGGCTTCGAGTGTAAACATCTGAGGACAGAGTTGGAAGAAGAGAATGTAATTTGAGCAAGGAAACGTTTTTAATTTCATAGAAGAGTATTTTTTTTCCAATAACTTACTGATTTTCAAATTATTTTTCGTTATATAGTTAAATGATAAAACGTGAGTAAAGTTAAATTAATGTCTTTACAAATGATTTTAATTTTTCTTTACATGGCTTTAAATGGATAAAACCTACTTTGAAATTTTTCTGCAATACTGACAGCAGAGGGATATCCAGAAAAAGCAGTAAAGAATTGGTAAAAAAAAATTATATGTACCATAGAGCCTTGCTATACTATCTTTAAAACACTTGCAAATATAATACTTGTTGTAATGATGATATATAGTGAACATTGAAATTTTAAAAGATTTCTAAATAGAAACAATACAAGTTGACTATCAAATTATTCAAACATTTTTAAAATCCAAATTTAAATTTTAAAAAGCTCTTCATATTATAAGTTAAGGCAAAAATGGGGATCATATTAATCATAAATTATTTAAGGTTTCCTGTAACATTTATAGTCATACTTTCATTTTAAAGAGCAATTAAGCATTCATTCCCATAGATCTATTATCCCCGAGGATTATTAGAAAATAAGGGAATTGCACATATGGAATAGCTAGAATACTTGTTTGATATAAATTCCCCCCCCCCAAAAAAAATTTATGATGCTCTCAACTATGATGTATGTATGCTTGCCATTTACAGCAATCTCACATATGTGAAAAGAAAATTCAAATAATAATTGAAGACAATCAAAATAATTCAAATAATAATCGAAAATGGAATCATGAGGTTGAGAGGGAGTCAGAAATAAATCGGATGACTTATAGCTACTGTTTCATTTTAGTTTTACTTATCTATTATTTGAATAGATGAGTAAAAGTGTGTCTATGAAAGAGAACAAGCTTAGGTCACTTAAATAGAGTAAATTTCGTAATATAGTGAAGTTTCCTACAATTCTAAAAGCCCGGAATTCATAACAAATACTGTAGGTCATAAGACACATTTTAAAAGAAGAATTTTCTAATTCTGAAAAAAGCGAAAAGTTGGTAAGCAAATTAATCTCTGTTTCACACTCATCACTCCCACACACACACATACAAAATTTTTCTTCATAGGATAAAAAACATTAGAAACAAAAATAAACTATGAAAAGCTAAAAGAATTTCAATAAAAAATTTTTCATATATTATCAAATTCAAAATAGGTGTTTTAAATACTTTTATAGTTTTATCACGGCCAGCAGTAGCAAGCAATAGTTTCTCATCTGGATGCCAATCACATGTAAATACTGGACCACTATGAGCTGCAAATTGGCGTTCAAATCTGTCAGTTCGCCTGAGATCCCATAGCTGAACATATCCATTTTCTTGAACAGCAGCAAATGAAAAGTATTGATGTGGGCAAAATTGGACATCTCTCACACTTTCAGATAAGCTAATATACATAGACAAATTTTAAAATACATTTTATAAAGCATATTCAAAATATTCCATCTGTTTTTAAATCAAGAAATTTTTTAAATGTTGCAATTAAATTTCTTGTGAATACAAAATTCATATAAACATTCTTTAAAATTTATATCGATATTATAATACATAAAGAAATACACAGTGTAAATTATAACAAAATGAAACCCAGTTTAAAATTTTTAATAATATTTTTACAAAATAGACTCTAAGATTTTAAATTCTTCATTTATAATTCATTTTCTACCAGTTCCATAAATCAGAAAATAAATATGAAAGGGATTTTAATGAAATGAAATTAAAATGTAAGCTCTGGTTATTATTTAATTTATTGTAAATAAATTCTTTCCATGAAGAACAATTACTATGAATCATAAATTATTTCATTGTGTACTGCAATGATGAAAATCAGAAATTCATCAAAAATATGGTAACATCTAAAACTAATTTAAAATCTTATAAAATTGACACATATTGCTGATATTTATTGATAATATTCGTGGGTTACTTCATAAATATTTTATTAGCAATGTCATCATAAAATAGCTTCTATTCTTTAACTTTTATTTACGTTTTTCATTAATATATACAGTATTTTTCAAAAACAGACTCATTTTCATAAAACAAATTTTTTTATGAGTTTAATGAATGCATGTTTAAACAAAGACATAATATTAAGGGTATGACATTATATTAATGCTAACTTCAAATAAATCAAGTGAATAACACAAAATGAATCAATAAAGAACACAAAATGATAAAAATAAAATTCAGCTTAAAAAAAGAAAAAAAAAAGCTTACATTAAAAAGTTTGAAATGATTCAATGTTCAAGAAAAATATCTTGAAAAGAAGAAAGCTTTCTTATAATAAAAGTTTCACTGGTGCAATGAAAACTCTTGATTGAAATTAATATTAACAAAACTCCTTGAAAAAGTCTCATTTTTTTCATTCAAATTTCTGACCAAAAGATTGGCATTCCAGACTTAACAAAAATTGTTGCATTCTGTCATTAAGACATGGATTTTCTTGGTGGAGTTAACTACGGAAATCCTTGGGTTCCCTAGTTAACTCTAAAAGACCAGTAATGGCATTTTTCTAACTTGGTTAACACTCATATGTGTTTAATTTAAAAATAAAATTTTTAAATTAAGAGCTGATTGTTATGGTACTATTAAACAGCAACTAAATGTGGTATGCAATCGAAGCATTGTAAAAATAAAGAGTAATTAAATCAATATTCTGCTAAAATAGTTAAAGATAAAAAAACTGTTTAGTTTTCTTAAAATTTTAAGTAAATAGTTATTTAAAAAATATTAAAATATAAAATAAAGAATTATAAAAATGTTAAAAAACAAAAAAAAATTAAAAATGATAATAATAATTTTTAAAAAAAAAAAAAAAAAAAAAAAAAAACATTGATCATTTTAAATAAATGAAGAGTAAAAATAAGTCATGCATTATTTAATTATTTAACTGCATACTTACTTAATGTTCATCTTTGCTTACCTATAAAATGTACTAGAAGCTTCTTTTTTTCTTAGATCAAAGAGTTTCATAGTACCATCTTGAGAACCACTCAACAATAATTGAGCTTCAGTTGTATGGAAGCAAACTTTATTCACAGTTCTTTTGTGATCTTGGAACTTCATATCTACAGTAAAAAAAGTGAGGTAAGTAAAGCGTCTGATTTTATGAATATACAAGAGAGCAAGTGGAAATAGTAAACTTAGTAATAGAATCTCTAAGCAAATTTTATGAATTATCTCAGTAATAATAATGATATTTTATGTTAACTTATACATATATAATAACGATTGTATTTAATAAAATCTTTATTATATATGTATTTCTATATTTAATATATATTTTTATTCTTTAAAAAAAGTAATTATTATTAACTATCATAATTGCTCTTTCCTTACAGAAAAATTCATTAAAGAATTTTGTTAATTGTATCCCTAACAGTTATTGTATATGCTTTATTGATATTGCATTAAAATTTTATTTTAGTGATTAATTTTATTTTAATGAATATTCATATTTAATGCAAACTTCATATAATCAAAATAAATATTTATAGTAACTGGTCTACAATAGAATTAAAACCTTTTATAGATTTTATTTATAAACAGAACAGGGAATAATAGGATTGAGGGTGATTATGCGTAAATCTCTTCAGAATGGGTTCACGTGATTAAAAGAGCTTTTAATGAAAATATGTTTTTTTATAGAAACTTTTATGAGAATAAATGAAGTTAGAATATTAACTTATTGCAAAGTGAGAATTACATTTATGTTATAATTCTGGCTAATTTCCTTGTAACCATTCATTAAAATTCAACTTACATTAGAAATTATTATTTTTTTGCAACTCTATCTTGTATTTTTGGCTAGTTCCTTAAAATTATTATTTTGAAACCATAACCATAGAAAAAGTAAAACTACACAAATTATCAAAACCCTTGAGATCATATTGTAATGATTTTAGAGAAGATACAACTCAATTTAAAGTTTAAAATGAACTCAGTTGCTAAGAATTTGTGACACAGCATTAAAAGATGCAAACACATAAAATGGCAATAGCATAAAACGCTCAGAAAAACATTTTTGATAGGTAAAATTTTTTAAGTGGAACAAATTTTAATTAAGCCAATATTGCTTTTTTAAAATGCATAGGAATTTGGTTAAATAGCATTTACTAATAAGCAAAGATAACTGAAAACAGAATAAAATATTGTAAAATGAATTTTAAGGGATGACAATATTACTATGAAAATAAATTCTTATACAAAAGGTAGAAAGCATAATATATTGAATGTGATATGTAAAAAATTATCAATATATTGCACATCTGCAAATTGTACAAGAGACAAGGACAGCAGTTTAATTCTTTGATTTCATTCAAAAATAAATTCAATAATAAAAATAAACCAAACACAACTTTTTATTTAATTTAAAGCTTAAAAATACAATACACACACAAAAAAAAAAAGCTCTGAAATTATTTAAATTCATTTATATTTGATGTTTATCAATAACAAAAAATTTAGACATTATTTTAAAACAACAAAACAAGACAAATGAAAATTAAACTATACACAAAAATGAGTTTATCAAAATAAAAAGGAATTAACCAACTAATTATAATTCATACACACAGCTCAAGTAAACTAAAAGTAATGAGAACAATTATGCTGTAAATTTATGATTTTTTCATAGATTTTATTAGTTTAATTTAGTTTGTTTCACAAAAACTAATTTTTTTTTTTTTTTTTTTTTTTTTTTTTCCACATGAGGACTAATTAGATTGGAATCTTCAGTTTAAAGTAGATTCAAAATCCTTCAAAGTATCCAAGCCTTAGATGGGAACCAAATCCAGAAACTGTTGACCTAAAGGACAGAGTGATTGGCTGGTAGCTCAGCATCTTACTAATTGCATAAGTTCAAAAATCCTAATCATTACAATTGTTTACTCAAAAAAGTAGCAGTGAATCTTTATGTCTTTCTAAGTCACCAGACCTTTACTGCATAATGGATTTATCACAAACATTACTTATTTGTGTACAAAAAAAACATTATTTTCTAAAACACTCTAGAAAAATTCTTCAGGTGTATCTATGTAAATTGTTTTACATAAATTAGAAACCAATATAATACAATACAATCTCTATTTACTTCCTTTTGGGAAAGGTGAAATTTTACACACTGTATAAAGGAAATAACAGTGGATAATTTTATATTTTACAAGAAATCTTACAAATTACAAGCAAAAAAATATTTTTAAAATCCATAACCTTAAAATAAGGCCTGAGTGAACATAGATATAAAAAAAAATAGTTTACTTAGATGTAGAAAGAAGATAGATTTAGAAAAGAAGCCTTTATCAAAACACTTTTTTTAATTGCAATATTTAAATTATTAAACTAAAAGTACCTGTCTATTTGTAACAATATACATATTATAAGTTATTTTATACATTGTTCATAATAAAAGTCAATACTAATATTATTGTTATATGTACTAAAACTATTGTTTATATTATATATTAATTCATATTAATATTATCAATATTCAGAATTAATAATCAATATAAACAATAGTGTAACAGTAACAATTTTATTTTTGATAAGTATAAGTATTGTTTTTTTTTTTTTTTTTTTTTTTTTTTTTTTTTTTAAATATATAAGATGATGTGAGAAAAAGTATTTCATTCCTTTTATTTATTTATTTTTTATATATCAGCTAGTATTAATTTTAAAACAATCAGTATTAATAAATAATGCTCTTAAATTTCATTTTAATATACTTTGTGCTTAATGTAAATTTTAATAATTTTTACAATATTTGTTTGACATGAAGAATTTAAAATCAGTTTTTTTTTACAATGTTTATATATCCTTTAAAAAGCATAATTTGTACATTAAAAAAATTATAATTAATCAATAGAATGTCTAAACAAACCCCTAATTTTAACACACGAACAAAATTTTTCATGTATCTAAAATATGAAAAAAAATAAACTCTACCTTGCTTGTGAACAGAATTGAGATTCCAAGTAACAACAGAACCATTAGTAGCTGCAGTTGCAAGCACGGCATCTAAACACAAGATAAAAAATAGTTTTAAAATTCAACATTAATTTTTAAAAATGAGCCATTTATTAAATAATTTTTTCTGAAACGCATTAGAATATTCCTTTATTACTAAAAAGGATACTGATATAATTTTTAAAATTTGCAATTATTATAAATTTGTTTAAGGAAATTTTTGGTCAACTATTTTTTCATATGAAATTATTGTAGTTTTATTATTTTATTTGTAAAAAATTTTAAATAACACAAAATTGTAATTTTTATCACGTTTTTTACTTAACTACTTTATAATATAAGACAAAAGTCAAAAGAAGGATTTTTAAAATTTGATAATTTTAGTTTTGAATTTTTAATTTTAATAAACAATCAATGGAATAGAGGAATGGCACATTTATTAATGATTAAGCTTTAAAGCTTTTAATATTTTTATATTATTTAGGTAGCTATAATAATACAAATCTTATTGACTTCAAGAAAATTATCTATATTACCAATTTAATTTATATCCAAGGCATTAGTAATACATATTTATTGTTATTGGCAATTAAATAAAATGGTTATAAGAAATATTAAAGAGAATTCTACTTTCTATTTAACTGTCTTTTTGAAATCTTTCTTAACAAATCTATAATGTATTTGGGAAATACAAATTAATGCAGTTTAAAACGAATTTCAAAATGTCCTTATAGTGAAAAGTTAAATCTATATTCTAAACACACCAGTTAAAAATGATATTTATAAGCTTGAATAAACTTTAATAGCTTTTCTACAAATCTATAATATGATTAGATAATCTAGATTGTTAAATGTAAACAAACAATTTTAAATAATTATGAGTGATATGTTATAGATTTATTTTAAATACAGCAGATAAAAAGCATAGTTTCATGTTTGAGTAAAATTTCAATAGATTTTCTTAGAAATTAATAAGATATTTATGTAATGAAATTATTAGTATATGTAAAAAATTAGTTTCAAATTATCATGGTACTGAAAAGTTGAAAACTTACTCTTAAACACTGTAGTTAATTCAAATTTTGTTGTTGTTTTTGATGACATTTGGCAATGCTAAGCCCGCCCATCAGAGAGAGAGAGTCTTCCGTTTTTTTAATAGAGCACCCTCATATGAAGGTGGAAGTACAACTTTTGGTTCATAGATGACAGCACCATCTGAATCTTCCAATTTAGAGATTGAAACCAGAGAAGACCCAAAGTCTGGCTCCAACCACCCCCAGAAGTATTAATTTGTAATGCGAACATTGCGACCCGACATATTTTACTTGATCCAGTCGCCATTAGTAAACAGGATGGATCTTCGGCAAAGCTGGGATTCAAACTCACCACCCTTTGTATAACGAGAATGACACCCTAACCAACCAGGCCATTGCAGCCTATTAAAATTTTATGCTTCAGTAATATTTCAATAGCTTTTTTTACAAATCTATAATATATATTAGATAATCTAGATTATGAATGTATAAAACATACAAACTGTAGATTATCATGACAGGCTAGAAACTTGGCTAAAACAGAAATTGATATTTAAGTCCTATTTTTAGTTTTGAAATATTTCTTGTAACTGATTAATTGTGATAAGCAGTACTTCCTGTACCATGGGGGATTTTGATACAGTATCATATTATCAAATACCTGAATTTTTCTAATGTATAGCTTTTAACTTTTTAGTTTGAAATTTTTTGTTGTGTGATTTGAAAAATAACATTAATAAAAGTTTTAATGAAGTGCATTGGAATTCATTGTAAATGTCAATCTTACTTATTAAATTAATTTTTATTGCTTATAAACAGCTTACTGTAAACAAACATAAATTTGAAATGTCAGATGTAAATGTTATTAAGGCCTTTTAATAAAATACAATTTATGTATAAAGATATTGTATAAAATGTAGCACAGAGATAAAAATGTTTGATGTTAGTATATTTTCAGGAGAGTTATTGATTAGATGATATTGTTTGTAGCATCAATTAAGATATTTTGCTACTAACACAGCAAAAATCATTGCTTCTTAAAAGAATAATTATGCAATCATGATTATCATTTCATTAAACAAGGTTAGTAGAGAAGTTATAGCATGATGTTTATTTTACTACAATTGCCTTATATAAATTTTTATCTTATGCTTGTGAATATTTACTATAGCTCAGTAAAGAAACTACTAAATCTTTACAGATTTAGTAGTTCTTTAAATCTTTACAGATTTAGTGATTTCTTTACTGAGCTATGATTATAGAAAGATGAGTTCAGATGATTGATTACAGAAATACAAATAATCCAAAACTAATTGCAGACAATGAAAAATATTTTTTTTTTCAATTTGCATACATATACACAACTATGCACAAATATATTTGAATATAATTGTGCATAGTTGTAATTATATTTCTTTATTGAATCTAAAAAAAAAAAAAAAAAATAGAAAGCAATATATTTTTCCTTAAAAAAGAAAAGAAAGTACTAATACAAAATAATTTCAACGAAACAAGAAAAAGAGAAATTTAAAGTTTCTTACTATCAGTTGGGTTCCAAACAACATCAGCACAACTGTAACTAAGGTCAACATTTTTTCCAATTCGTAGATTTAGCTTTTCCACGAATTTTGTAGCTTCCACATTGAAGATTTTAAATACTGAAAATAGAAATTTAATTAAGTTATATAAAAATATAGGAAAAAATAATCTTAACATCATTTTTTAAATGATGTTAAGATTATTCTTTAGCTTCATGTCAGGAATTTTCTTAAATTGAATTTTTTACATTTAATACAAGTATATGAATAGTTTTGTACCATTTCTGCCAGCAACAACAACTTGAGTGGCTTCTTTATTTGTGGCCAATGCATTTGCTGAGCCTTCAAGACAGACATGATGGGTGACTGGCTCTACAATAGTAGGTTGCATTGAAATATAACTATCACTGCCTTCTCTGAAATAAATCCAACTTTCAATTTCATTAACATGAGATCTTTATTATAATTCAGACATCATAATTTCTAGTTCTAAGTATCAATTAAAGTCATAGAGGTATTAACATTTATATAACAGTAAATTTTAAAAACTAAGTATAAAAAAAAAAAAAAAAAAAAAAAAAAAAAAAAAAAAAAAAAAAAAAAGTTGGTATATTAATGATTTTTAGTTACCTTGTATTAATATATTAATCTTGTATTAATATATTAATACAAGATTATATATAAAAGCTTGAATAGCTTTACACTGAGCAACTGTTTTACAAGTGTCCAAGTTTATATTTCAACAAGTTTCAGAAATGTACTGGTTTGGCTTGTTTTGTCACCCAACAGTCATTTTCTGCTCACAAGGGCTAATTAGACTGAGACCTATAGTTTAAAGTGGATTCTGAGCTACTACAAAGATCCAAGCTCAAACTAGGATTTGAACCAACAAATTGTTAAAAAGGCAAGAGAGCTAACCATTCAATTACCAGCTCAGCCCTAATGTAATGACAGCTAATGGTTGATCCTTAAAATATGTACAGTTTAGTAATAAAAAATAGAATACTTAATAACATAGTCAAAAGTTACCCTCAATAAAGTTATACTTAATTTACAATGAATAGTTATTAACTTATAATATTTAATTAATATTTGAATTTAATTTATGTATACTAAATATTGCAGTTTTAATTTTCAGGTTAATGGTAACACAACTATAGATGAAATAATGTAATTTTGACAGTTCTTAGTTACTAAACTAACATAACAGTTACTATAGTGCAATAGTTAAATCTATGCTTCTAAGCTTGTTTATCGTATAATAATATCAAGTCTATTAATCATGCTAATAAAAAATTTATCTTCAAATAGTAATTTGAAATTGGTTTTCTACTTTTTAATTAATAATTACATAAATGACAATTAAAGCTGAAATTTATAATCAGGAACTTATATGATGTTAGCCTCTTCATAATATATTTATATACATCATGTAAAAAAAAAAAAAAAAAAAAAAAAAAAAAAAAAAAAAAAAAGAAAAATTTACAGGCCTACAAGGGTCAAACTTATAGACCACTAAGCCAGAAGGAATTTTCGCAATTTTATAACATGATCTGATGTGTGCATGAGCAAAATTTATATGGAATTATAGTAACCCTTGTAATTTTTGCTAAGATTTTATTTATTTTACGCTTATGCTTGTAGCATTGTGTATGTTTGAAGTTGTGATATAAAAAAATGAAGTTTTTTACTGTTAAAAGGAATAAAAAAATCAAACATCCAAAATTTCATATTTGTGTAAAAGCAGCACCAGTTATAGATGTTGATAAATTGAACTAGTGTTTTATAATTGGAGTGCGTTTATTTGGAGACTATCTGGTGTCAATGAATCTTCTATTAGTGATTAGATGAGTACTTTTATGTGTTATTACATTGAAATTGCTGTTTATGTAATAATTTATGTAATTTAATAAGTATGAGTAGGAATATTTGATAAATATATTTAGGTTTATTAAGAGCTATAATTGTTAGAAACTCAAATTTTCATCAAAATATATCATATTTAAGTTATTGATTTAGCTTTTTTGCTCAGTTATTTCCAGGGCTAGTTTGCGATTACACTGATGTTTTTCTGCGTGATACTGTCCAATTAAATAAAAAGAGAGTTTTCATAAAAATATATATTATTCATGTTATTCATTTAGTTTTATTGCCCAGTTATCCCCAATTCTAGATTAAATTTACACTAATATAAATAAATAAGTATCTTAAAGTAATGTGTTCAAGATTTTAAAGTCAGTAAATTAAAAAATATAACTTTGGAAACACACTTATTTATGATTGTTTTGTATATTACAGATCACAAAAAACTTTATTTACACAAATATGTGCTTAACATTTATAAGTTACACAAATTCATATAAAATGTATTAATAAATAACTTTTTTACAATTAAATTAATTTTTGTAATTAAATAAGGACCAGAATAGTTAACATCTTTACTTTATCTTCTTGTTATTTATAAAAAGCAAGTCATTTTAAAATCTAGTATCATAAACTGCAAATAACAAATTATTACAGAAAACTCTCATTTGTTATGATTACAGATTTGGTGTTAATGAATGGTAACAAATTATTTTCAAGTACTTATTATTTAATAAGTATAAAAATTCACTTTTAGTATTATCTCATAAATCTCTTGAGAAATTAATATGATAACTGTCAAGAAAATTTAAAATGGTATGCTAAGCATGCAGTAGTGATAAACTTTTGATGATCATTAGTTTAGTCACATTTTCAGTACTGCAAAATAGATTATGTAGAAACATAACTAAATACAATTTACGATTTATTTATTCTTGTTTAAATATTCTTGCACAAAAATGAAATTAATAAGTATTGACCAGAAAAAAATGCTGCTAAATGTATGCATTTTTTTTATTTTTATAATAAGAAACTATAAAACTAAATAAATGGCTATTACTTTGATAAACTATTTGTATTTCTTTAAACAAGAGTTCAGTGATAATAAATATATCTCTATTTTTGAATTACAAAATGATAACTATTAGGTTGGGGAAAAAGAAATCTATTATTTTTTCAGTCGATGACTCAAGTATTCGATATCTCATTCAGTATCACTCACACAACTTCCAATTTATGCTCATTGGAAAAATCACATTTTACATTTAAAATATATATATATATATATATATATATATATATATATATATATTGCTATTTTTTATTGGATCCATTTAGCTATGAGGTACAGGGTGTTAAAAATGGAAGTCAACAAAAAGAAAATGCAGTACATAAGCAATTTTTCTTTGATAAAGGTGAAAACACAAGTCAGGCAGTTGAAAATCAGAAGTGTTCTTTATGATTCTGATACTGTAACAGCCAATTATGGTTAATTTTGATTTTCTCAGTTCTGTTCAGGTATATTTGATATTAAAGATATATCTAGCAAAGGTAAGCTCAAAGATGAAAATATAGATAAATTATAAAAATACTTGATATTGACCAGCATGTGAGCAGTCCAAAAGCTAAAGATTAGACACAAAATAGTTTGAAATTATTTCTACAAAGCTAAACAAAAACAATGAATGACCCTTATGTTACAATGTAAAGCTGTTAAATAAATTATAGAAATGATTTAATATCAACTTGGACGAATTTGTGTTATTTTCCTGTTTTACAAAATTTTACACATGTTCCATTTTTATATATATTTTGAAAGCATTAGTGTTTTTTGTTTGGAAAACCTATGCAATTTACAGAGTTCAATTAGTATAAGAAACAAATTTCAAGAAAATTTGCCTTGAGCAAATGAAATGTAATTTTTCTCACCTTTCTTGAGATGGGTATGTTATATTTATCAAAATATTTCAACTCATTTTTTATTTGAGCATTTAATTAATTTAAAAAATAACAGTATAATGAATTAGTTTTTAGTCTAAGTATGTATTTAACAATTTTGACATGGAAATAAAGCATACCAACATTATATTTAATTATACGCTAAAATGTAAAAGATTTTTTTCTTCGGTAGGAAAGCGATTAATTACCAATTTACGAATTCACATAAAAATTCAGTTATGTTATTTTTTGGCGCACTTTAAAGAAATCATTCTTTTTTATTCATATTTTTTAAAAGAATCAGAATGCAATGGAATCAGATTTTTACAAAATCTGACACGTAAGTCATATTTTACCAAAAGAGTGGTTATTACACACAAATGAAAAAAAATTTCCGTTTTTTGTGACAAACATTTTACTGTTTTAGTTAATATTAACAAAAACTTATAAATGTCTAGTTTTTAAGGTTAATTTGCGTTTTAAGTCCCCTATTTTGCCAACTCACGAATTTGAAGCATTAATTCGCGCATGCTCATTAATTACTCTTTGGCCTTTTCATTGGTCGCTAATTAAGTTTCACTTTGAAATAGCTGTAGAATTTTCGCCATGGCATCGGCGTTTTTGAAAACGGGCCAAGCAGGGGACCTAAAGCACATTTTCATCGTTTTTTTAATGCAAATGCTCACTCTAAATGCAAATGCTTTAAATTTTTCAGTTGTACGATGAGCTTCAAAGGCAAAATTAAAATTGGCAAGATTAAAGAGCAGCTAGGAAATAACAGATTCTTATGGGTGAAAGGGATCTAGTCACCACCCATATAATTGTGAAATTTTATGGCTTTAAGATTTTTCTCTTACTCATAAAAAGTTTCTAACTTTCTCTGAATATCGTCAAAATATTTGAGAGCAATGACAAATATACCTGACACAATTTTTCTTTAATGAAGTTATAAACGCAAGAAGCAATTTCGCGCATATGCGGGAATGTTTAGTTTGTAAACAAACCGAAATACTAATTTTGAATAGAAGTTATAGTTCTCGATTTAAAATTCCAGATAAACCAACTCTAATTTTAAAATTTTGAACTTATTAAATTTAAAAGAAAGTGAAAGTAAGGTATGCCAATCTCAAATAAAGTAAGTGGAAAATTACTCTTCCATTCTTTGGAAATTTGAAATATTCATCCAGTTTTAGAAAAAGAAATATATTTTGAAATAAATTTAATATTTATTTTTTGAACATTCTCTAATTGTTAAATTAAATAGTTTTAATTTTTTTTCAACATTTTTTATTTAAATAAGATCTTATTTTGTTTTCATAAATGTTTTTCCTAATTTAAAATACTTTTCATGATTCTGGGCCATTAATAATTTTATTTATATCCAAAAATAATTATCAAATGAATTTAATTCTTGTTATTAGTTGAATTATTTTAATTATTCTTATAATGTCAATTATAACTTCGTATAATAAAAGATTTTGGCAACGACTTAGATTTATTTTACCACAATTTTTCTTCGGTGTTTTAAGCAAATATTATTTGAACACATTGATCGCCTCAGTTGACTAATATTTTGTTTTATGAATATTCCTTAAATAAGCTTGGAGAATTTAATACGAGAGTCTGCTGTGAAAGTGAGCATTTTAATTGTAATTTAGATGGAAAATTTTACGTTTTTACTTAAAAAGAAAGTCTTAATTGAATTATAGCTTAAAAATACATTTCAGATGATTAAAGAATTAAATTTTGTTTCTTATTTTAAATTTCAAATTGATGACATATGTATCCAACTTACTGCTTTATAATGATGGTATTTCATTATCAAAGGTAGACTTGTATGCGATTAAAACAAATGTATCTTCTAGTGTCAATAATTCAATGTTCTTTTTACTATAATAATAGGAAATTTGCTACAGGAAAATCGAAATATTTTAAAGTGAATTTGAAATTAAAAAAATTTTCTAAACTACGGTGAACAGTTGTATATCATTAAAGTTTATTAACATTTATTATAGTTTGTTCATATTCCGTGAAGCTTTTAGTAAAGAAACAATTTTTTATGTTGTACATGTTGAAATATATTCCATGAAAAAAAAAAAGTCTCAATGAACCAAGGAGGTATTATTAAGAAAATGATTTAACATGGGTCACTTTAAATAGGTCTTGGGATCAATATTTTGAGAGTAAAAATGATACCTCTGTTCGTGAGTTAAGTATTGGGGTCTGCTGTTTAGTCCCAAATTCTAAATTACGAAGACTCCCATCCGGCTGTTTCCACCAAACTCTGGTCTAGTTAAAGGTGATTAATGAAAAACAAAATACACTGAAATAATTTCAGAATTCACTCAAAATGTTAAGTATTTTATTTTTTGTTATTATTTAAATATAATAATTAATAAAAAACAAGACATGATATTTTTTATACTTTTATATTTATACTTCAAATAATATATTTAAATGTATAGGAACGAGAACTATTGTCTATTCATAAATATATAATTTTATATTTTTAAAAACCTCATGGTTTTTATCAGATTAATAAAATATGATTAAAAACAATTTTATAAATCTTGGTACCACTCCATTAGGAGGAATAATAATTCTTTCTCAATAGAAAAAAAATTTTTTTTGTATATTTTCGACATTTTAGTCTAATAAATAA
>JAPDSC010133369.1:23879-45398 GCA_026290005.1 Latrodectus geometricus
AACACAATATTAAATTTAATATTGCAAGATTTAAAAGCAATTTATGCTGTTTAATCTTCTGTGCTAAATTAAGAAAATATTTTATTTATTATTGATATTTAAAATAAAATAAAAGTTACCACTGAAAAATTAGAATGTTTCAATTTTCTCCAAAGTTTAGTTTCAAATATCATTATAGCAGCCAATTCAATTAATTATTAAACATTTTCATATATTACAGCTCTCTAACATGGTTAGTATTTTAAAAATCTGTATCTCTTAGATCACTCTGTCCTTGGGCCTCTCTACAGCTCAACAGCTCATGAGTTCAATCCCACATCTTATGTTGGTATTTGTAATGGTTCAAAAACAGCATTAAAGTATAGTTCTCAATTCAATCAGTTCTTTTTTTGTCAAAGGATCATTAAATAAATTAGTTAGATAAGTGGGTGCATATATAAGAGGAGCAATTTAGTTGTATGAAATAATTAGTCTTATAATTAGGATACAGAAGTTTAATGAAAAAGATTGTTGCAAAAATTTATTATAAATATACCATTGAAACTGATGCAAATATTTTTCAGCGATAAAAAGTCTTCATTTCATTAGTTTTCTTAGTGTTATTTAAAACATCAGTTGTAAAAATTTAAGTAACTTTTCCAGCTTAAGTTATATTTAATTTTAATAGTTACATACAATGTAATTATAAAGAAAATATAAAAATTATATTTTATATATTGAAAGTAATAAAGGATAAAATATTTAGAGTATTAAAAGATTTTATGTTTGTAACATGTGAATTTATTGAAATATTTCAATATATATTGGTATAAAAATGCAAGATAAAAGTATCATTTTCAAAATTAGTGTATTCAGTTTTTGAAAATTTATTGATATTTGAAATGAGTGTTTTTATGAGTTGGTTGGTAAAACAGTTATCCTTATTTATTGTATTAGAGCAAGAACAAATCATTTTTAAATCATGAAAAGTATAAATTAGTCATGTACTGATGAATTATTATTTCAGATGAAGAATAATTTTGTCTAATGAAAGTAACTAAGGTTTTTAGAGATTCTCACAAAGTATGTTTATATTTGTGACATCTTTAAGTTTAAAATTGTATAAGAACTGTATAAATTACATACCATATAAATTACATTAAGCTGGTCCTTAATGTTTATTGTAGGCTTAACTGGAAACACACATTTGATTGCTGTTTCATTTGGGAGAAGGAAAAAAAAAAAAAAAAGTGAAAGCCTTTAAGATGCTATATGATGAAATAACCAGATTTATTTTGTTCTTGTAATAATTGTTTTAAAATGCTATTTTTCTGTCAGCTGGATTACGTTTGTGTGTGTGTATGTATGTATATATATATATATATATATATATATATATATTAATTATAGGTATTCTTTAATATCATTGGCAGATATCCATCCAAACTGTTAATCGAATGGTTTGCATTCTAACTCTTGATTCAGCATTTTGTGGAATTAATTCCCCTCCCCTTTGGATGTGGATAAATTATGATATTCGTAACATTAAAATGTAATTTTTTATTTATAGATTTTTTAAAAAAATTTCATTTATTTAGAAAGATAATTTAAAGCGACATTTTTAGTTACTTATTTTTGCTTGTATGTTATTTCTGAATTGAAACATTTGTTATAAATGGATTTCGTTATTTGTGCAACAAGTTAACACACTTTGTTTCATGAAATATGCAAAAAAATGTATTTTAACTGAGACATTTTTTTTTTTTTTTAAATTCACATGATGTGATAAAAATGGCTATATTTATACCATGTGAAAAGGTGTTTATGACTGTTCTCAAATTGTGACTTAAGTAATTGTATCTAATACAATTAAGGAATTAGGAATATTATTAAAATTCATTGATACACAATTTTGTATGTATTCTTAATAGGAATATATCCTTAATAGATTTGAAACTTATTCATAATAAGTTAAATTGTAATAAGCATTTGTTTATATAAAGTGTTTCCAGAAACTTTTTGCGATTTCTTTTTTAAAAATTTTTTTTTTTTTTTTTTTTTTTTTTGCACTTGTGTAATTGTAAAATAATATTAATATATTTTTGACTATTATTTGATATTAATGTGTAGAAACAATATGTTTTTTATTGAAAACTATTTAGATTTTTTATGATTTAAAACTATTTTGATTTTTTTTATTTTCTTTGTGTTAATGCATTTTTAATAATACACTACAAATTAATTGTATGTATTTTATGTATAAGTATATTTTAAACTTCAAATTATATTTTTAAATTGTTTTATTGTTGGGATTTCCAATAATGATTTGGCATTATTCATTTAAGTAATGTTAAGTTTTCATCTCTACAATAATCTATACAAGAGTACAAAATGACAGTATAGTAATATTTTTGGCATGTTTAAAAGAATTTACGATTAAAGAATATTGCGAAGCTGACATAATTGTACGTATTTACTAGGGTTGCCAAAATACAATGCTGAATGTACTAGTAATTTTTTTCTTTACCTTTCTGACGTAATAAGAAATTTAGATTATCAGAACTCGCCAGATTCAAAAATGTTTCAAATGGATTAAATGGCATCTGCCAAAATTAGTTTAAATATTAGACTTTGAAAGTTGTTTTCAGCATGGAATTAAATTATTTTCCATCATTATAGAGAAATTCACATAAAAAATGTTTTATTAAATTATTTGGCTATTATAAAAATATTGTTTTTACTTGCAATGTTATTATTTATATATATCTACTTTGAAGAATTTCTGCTTTGCAATATCTGTTAAATAACTCCATAGTATTGAATAAGGCAACTACCAAAATTTTTGAAATACATCCATGTTTTCAAAGTATTTTATCCATCATCAATGCACTTTGTAGGCCATTTTTCCGAAGGTTCAATATCTCAAACCATTCAATTCTTGGCAACACTGAAAACATGCATTTATAGCACATTAACTTTATTCTTGGAATGAAAATGATGTCCTTTGAAGGTCTTTTTTTAGATTAAAAAACACTCAGAAAACGACTTGTAAATGGGATGCATATTCTAACACTTAAGGTGTTTTCATTCAAAGAAATTGATCTGTCAATTATTTTGAATAGAAAGATTCATTGTCATGGTGGAGCACAGCAGTCTTAACATTTAGTTGAACTTTTGCTCGCTGAGTTGCATAGAAATATTTATTTTTAACTTTGAAGCAGTGTTGGCGCTGACGTTTCTGACGAAAGACAATAATTGGCGATTTTCTTCAGCTAACGGAAACAGCTGGTCTTTTTCATTTCATTGATGTTTTATTTACATTTATAAATGCAAAAATTTATACAGTTCATAGTTTGGCTGCTGAATGGTAAATCATTAAATAATCATTCTTATTTAATTTATATGAAATTTTTTTTTCCATTAGGACAATTTAAAAAAATGTTTATTTAAACACGATAAATAAAAATGCTTATTTTTCATAGAGTTTATAAATGGAAGGTGCTCTATTCCCAAAATTGACTGCTATTGAAGTAAGGCCACAAAAATTCACACTCTTCTTCACCTGGTAACCGCATGATGCCTCTACTTCTGGGATTGAGCTCGTACACTAAGCGGCTAGAAGAGACGTACTTTGGCCAGACTTGTACGGATACCTGGAAGGGGTACCTACAAGGTTCAAACATTGAAAAGCATGTATTTTTGCTCGTAATACTGTCAAAAATGAAATTGTACTTATTTCATTAGTATATGTATATCAATTTTACTGCTGGAAATTTTTGTTTCGGAAAAATATAGTATTGAGTATATAGAAATTTACAAAAGGTTAAAGGATATAAGGACAAAGTTGGTGTCTATATATATGTCTATGTATGTACACTTACCAGAAAGAGTCTGTGTACAAACGCACAGTAAACACTCTAGAAAGTATAAAAGTACAGTATAGTGTCAACATTAATTTAATTTTTCTAAAAAATACTGTTTAACAATTACTTAAATATCAGTAACAATTTCAGGATGATAACATGCATTGTTTCAAAGTTATAATAATAATTAAAAATTAAACAAAAAGCTATCGGAAAAAAATTTGCATACAGTTACAAATTACAAAGATATTTGGAAATTAATCTTCATTTTATTAGCCTTCACGAGCTTGTATGAAATGAAATATTGTCTGCATTTATTTTTTACTACTTATTAATTTTATCTCTTGTGGTAATATAACAAATTTAAAAAAAACTATCTTTCATTGTCATGATACATTAGTACTTGCAAACAAGTAGACTTCAAATGGAATCTAAAGGAAAAGAGATTGTTCCCGATGAAAGAAAATTCATCTTAAGACTAAGAAATGAAGGTGAATTTCTTCAAGCAATTGTCAAGATTGTTAGAAGAACTCATTCTTCTATGCAAAGAGTGATCAATAATTACAGATCATGGAAATCTGTTATTTCAAAACCAATTGTTTGGAGTTCCCGTCCATCTAAGCTGACTTTACAAGAAATGAGATACTTCTTGAAATCCGTACGTTTAAATCTAAAGATTACTGAATCTCAAATAGTAAATTATATTAGAGAAAGGTTTAAAAAATCTTTTCATGAAGATACAATACGAAAAATACTGAAACAAATCTGGCTATCATGGCTGTGTAGCTCGTAGAAGGCCAGATATTTCAACTGTCAATAAGCAAAAACGTTTGAATTCTGCCACTGATCACGTAAGTTAACCTTCTGAGTTAAGGCAAAAACTGATAAGGAAATTGGGAAAAGTAAGCATCAAATGAAAGCAAGTTTTGTATCTTGGGTGTCAAATGACGTAAACTGGTGGGGAGAAAACAAGGTAAGGCTTTTGAGAAACGAATTCTTGTGTCTACAGTTAAACATCGTGGAGGTGGCTTAATGATTTGGGGGGGGGTGCATGACTGCAAATATAGATAGTCGATAAATATTTATAGACTCCACTTTAGATCATATGGGATATCTAAATATATTAAAGCAGAGTGCACAAGATTTGAACCTTAACGATGAGATTTGGTTTCAACAAGACAATCATCTAAAACATACTGCCCCCCAACCTAATGCTAATGCTGTTGTATAATATCAAAAATCAGTTGCATACTCCTCCACAATCTCTAGACTTGAATCTCATCGAACATTTATGGGACTTATTGGAAGACAAGATTCGGCAACATAACATACCATCGAAAGATATGCGAAAGATATTATGATAAAAGGGAATAATATATATATATATATATTCTTTCCAGAAAACGCCAAGCTTGTTCACTCTATGCCTAAACAATAGGAAGAGATTCTTAAACATAAAGGTTTTTTAACCAGATATTAAAGTTTAAATGACAGTCTATAGAACCTATTTCTTAAAGACTTTTCTTGTCTGTACGCAAACTTTTTCTGACTGCTTTTTGTGTAATTTTTAATTATTATTACTACTTCGAGAGAGGAACAATGTGTGTTATATTTCTTAAATTGTTACTTATATTTAAGGAATTATTAAAGAAATACTTTATATAAGAAATTGAATTAGTGTTGATACTTTAATGTACTTTTATTTTCTCTAGAATGTTTACTGTGGGTTTGTACGCAGATTTTTTCTGGCAAGTGTATATATGCATAAAATTGCAAAGTTTAAGGGTTTGGGCATTTGAATTCCATTTAGAATTGCCAAACTGGTCGTTTAATGGTTAGTGTCTGTTCAATAGTTCGTGGGTTCGGATCCCACTATTGGTTTCAATGTTCGTAGAGGATCAGAACAAGATTTAAATTGTAGGATCTTGTCTAATAAGCTCTCGTATACTCAAATTACACAGAACTGTTTGCCGAGTGATTATCGTTCAGTCTTTGTTTCAACAATTCGTGGGTTTGAATCTCATTACGGGTTCAGTATTTGGGATACAAATTATCTATAGATATCAGTTTAATTAGCCTTTTTGTACGAAGAAAAAAAAAAGATCGTTGAATTACAAACACAGACCAGAAATACTTGCTGGGAGTTGAATGGTTAGCACTCTTGCGTCCGATTTAATAGTTTATTGGTTCAACTCTTTATCCCGAGAATAAATTATTGCAGTGGTTTGGAGTAAACTTTAAACTATGTCGCATACTAGAAGTGTCTGCCGACCAAAAATGATTATCCTTTCAAATTTTAAACACCTCCTTGAGTTGCATATTGCAAAAACATCTTCATTTTGAAAAATATTTGTGTGTGTCACTAAGTACAACAGAATTTACTGTTTTTGTTGCTGTGGTAAATGAAGTATTTGTCATTCCTGGATCTACATTATGCAACAATTATATAAGGAAACCACTTGAAACGATTTTCCTAAAATTTCACAAACTGGACTTAAATGGATAATCGTTTCAAGTTAAATTAATGTCGTCGGTTAGTTTTTTGTATATATATATATATATATTTATATATATATATATATATATAATTTGTTAAAGCAACCATTCCAACATATGGAGAAATTTTACCAGGATGAGCTCGAAGGATAAATATCTGGATTTTTTTCTGCATTTTCTCCATAGCAGTAGGCGAATATATAAGAAGCAAGCCATTACAGAAATGTAAATGACTTACAGGAGGTACTGCTATATCTCTTGTTTGTTCTCCATCACACCTAAGCGCTTACAATAGCTATATAGTGATCCATCTAACGGATAGTGTCATTTATGCTGGATGACGATGACATGTGGGTGGAGCCATTGATACTATGAGAAAATGTTATTGGATGTAGTAAAAATGGAGTTCTTGACATTTTAGCTGTGTTTTTCCGTACTCAGATATATTTCATTTTTAGTTAGATTTAGATTTTTTTTTTTTTTTTTTTATAATTCTTGCGTTGATTTTCTTGTATTAGAGATGCAATTGGCAATCCTTAATTAGTCGTTTGCGACTATTTAACGCCACCCTTTTTACAGAAAAAATCCTTTAGACTTGTATTAAATAAGAACCATCGCCAAAATATATCAATAACGGTTACAGTTTCATTGCAGCCACAGATTTGATAAAGCTTTCGAATTGCTCTATTAGGATTATCACTATCGTGTTAAATATTTAAAATTTAATTCATAATGCCAAAAATAATGAATATATCGATATTCAAAATAAAATTGAAGGTTAAACAAGTTATCAATAAATATGACATTCTGTAATAAATAATCAGCATTTTTTTTTAAACTTTAACCTTGAAGTAAATGTTACTTACCCATAACGTGCGAAAGAAGAAAATTTCCGAATTATATCTTCGCTGAACTGTCTATCTTCCGAAGTGTAGTTCTGCGTATCAAGGATTGGTTTACCAAACACATACGGGACTTCAGCGAAATGAGTGGCCCCCACCCACTCATGACTAGTATCTTTGCTCGAGCGGTGTGTGTACCAGTAAAAATAAACATCTTTCATCTTGTCAGCGAAGTACATGGTCGGACACTTGGAACGAACATCGCCGTATATGGCTGCAATTATTTTAACGTAATCTTCAGACCTGGGCAGTGTTATTTTTCTCAAATAATGATCCAATATTTCTTCTGATGGAATCTGAGAGTCTTTAATTAAAAACTGGAGAATTTGTTTCGCTTCTAGTAAGGTGAGGGGCGTTTCCTCTTCAAGCTTAAATACATCAGGTTTTCTGTACGCCAAGAAAATGGTTCCTTCATTTTGGGTGACTCCAACAAATGTAGGAATTTGTAGGAAATTTCCTGATTGGATCGTTTTAATGGGATGTTCTAGGAATAGTTTGTTACAACCTTCACATTTGTTGCCATAAGAGGGTAGAAAAAATCCGGGCGTCTTCGAAGTAAATGTATTTTCCGCTTGAGATAATTCCACAGCACTTTTCTTTTTCAAACAATCCAAAACGTCTCTCATTGGGGTTCTTAAATTTGAATCCTGTATCGAGCAATTAACAAGTTCAGCTAGAGCCATCCCTTTGGCGAAGGATGCGTTGACGTCATCCAGTATTGTTTTCTGATGAGCTGTATTGCTTTGCAGTATGACTTTGTGGAAGAAGTTTCGTGATAAAGGTGACAACATAAGCAATGACGCAGATTTGGAGCCAGCACTTTCACCAAACAAGGTTATGATGTTTGGATTTCCGCCAAAGTTCTCGATATTGTCCTGAATCCATTTCAAAGCTAAAAAGTTATCATGGAGACCCATATTTCCAGAAGCCTCCTTGGTATCGAGATTAAGGAAGCCAAAAACACCCAGTCTATAGTTTAGAGTAACAACTATGACGTCACCGTAGGCAGCCAAAACGCCACCATCGTACAAGTCCATACTTGCAGACCCAGCAGAGTGCCCACCACCATGAATCCAAACCATTACTGGGAGTTTGTCCTTTCTATTACAGCAGCATGCAGGAGGCAGCCAAATATTTAAGTACAAGCAATCTTCGCTAACTTCCATTCTTGAAGGAATCCAGTCAAAATTTCTGGTTGAATACTGCATGCATGCTGGCGATTTCTTCTTGGCAAAATAAATTCTTTCCGATGTTTCCAATGGTTCTGGTTTTAGAAATCGCTTTTCACCCAATGGTGGTTTAGCAAATGGTATTCCTTGAAATGTAGCGATTTCTTTATCCAATACTTTAGTGTATTTCCCGACAATAACACCAGTCTTTGTTATTACAACAGGACCAGGATCGTTAATATTTGGATTTTTATAACATTCTAATCCGAAGGAAGTTACATAAAGTACCGAAAAATAGAACGCATCTGAAAGAAGAGAGGGAAGCATTAATTATTAGAAGTATACGAGCCAACTTAGAGTAAAATGTTAAATCTTAACTAACATTATAATATTTCAATATTTACGCATTATTCTGTCAGGTATTGTCGTCCTAAATACATCGCCAAATGTTGCTAATTATAATCTTTTTTGAGTTCAAAAAATGATTTAACCAAAATATAACAATAAGCTGATTCTTGATAGGTAAACTATTTTTAGATCATATTCCAATTTTCTAATAGAAAATAATAATTTGAATACTAAAATTGACAAATACGAAATGTGACTACACTAACTAAACTGCAACATTTATCACTTATTTCAATATTTGGCTGCTTTTATACTGGGAAAAAGTCGACAGGATGACACGTAAGTGTTCATTGTTTCATTTATAGCTGTATGAAAATTATCATTTAGATTGGCAATCAACAAAGCCATGCATCATTAAGCAATTGAAATGGAGCATTTTGCAAAAGGGGGAGATATTTAATGAGATAAAATGTTAACATTTCTAGATTTTCATAAAATTAGATTATTCTGCATAATTACACATATGTCTTAATTTATTATCTTCTTTAAGATGAAAGAAACTTATATTAAATATTGAGTAAGTTATAGTATTAGCAGTATAAGATAGGTTAGGATATTGTAATATGAGAGCGTTTAAAGTCCCCTATTTCAGTCTATTAAACCTACTTAACATTGTCAGCCATTTCTTCATTTGAATCCATGGTAAATCTATGAAGTCGGCTCTTAATATATATATTTTTTTCTCCATACAATATCACACAAAAAAAGTAATACTAGATACTTTTTGTCTTGTTAGGTTTGATAGGATGTCATTATTTAAAAAAACTTTTGTAATTAAATCATTTCATTTTAAATATACATTCTATTAAATGTGATATTTATTCGAATAAATGATATCCGAGAATCAAGACTTAGCATGAGTCAATACACGCATTTAAGTATAGATACATTCACGTGAATATATGATTGTTGATCAAAACCCTGCATGTAATTAGGGAGACGATTCAATCAATTATTCATCACAACATAATCAATTAATTAATCTGTGTCCAGATTGTGATAGACGGAAGACAGAGAATGTGTATCTTCCTAACTGCCTACGCCTCATTGGCTATTTGAGAGTAATTGCTACGAATATTTATGCTATTTGGATAAATGATGATGAAAGGAGTAGCAGATGTCTGCTGGACGTCCACGTTTCATTAAAGAAATTGAAAGTCAATGACTGTTTCGCTTAGTAAATTGAGATCAGCGACAGGTAGTAGCTTAGTTGAGGACAAAAAAGAAGTGTTTCTAGGCATACGAGCCAGTAGTGTTTGTCATTGTCTTCCGGTGATCTTATTTTAGGAAGAAAGGCAGCTTCCAACATCACGTGCCATTCATGACGTGTGGACATCCACCACTGTGGTGTCTGTTATTCGTCTCACCGGTATCCATCCACGCATAAGTACTCTCATGACCCCACTGCACCTCTGATATGCTTGGAAATTTCTTTGAGAGCTAAGAACCATTTTAAAACCGTATGGCTCACCCCTCTAGTTCATCACTGGTATAGGAGCAGTCACTCAAGGTGTTCTCTGGCGCTTGTATGCAGTAGACAGGATCAAACCACTCTTACTGGCATTTTCAGTAGACGCCTTAAAATTATGTATCTCTCTGGGCAATCTAAACAATTTGAAGACTGCACCAAGTGTTTTACGGAGAAGGCTTCTCCTGAACACATTCTTGCTTGTCTGGACTTCTCCTGGCAGGTCCTTATTGACAATCCACTTTTAGGTTTGGTCTTCTTCAGGGCACAACGTTTCATGGACTTGATTTATCTCCGCTAATCTAGGGGATGTGCAACAACAAAAACTCTCACGTAGCAAGAGAACAACCGGTGAACCGGGCCTTTTCGAAGATATTCATTTCGAGTCTTCGGATCAACATAATCTGCATTCTGTCAAAGTTGCTTAGAGCTGCAGCCTTTACCATGAAACATATACGTCATCACAGGAAGGGTGCTTCACACCCTTCAGAATAAATAATATCATTTTCACTCGATTACGCGTCTTCCACGACATCTAAATGGGTTTAATATAGAACCTGCAAGTTGTCATAATATTTTGGATTTTCAGTGTATTTTGAAAACAGGATATTTTCGATTACGGAAGGAGAAATTATAAAGTAGGTAAAAGGCTAAGAAAAATGGGTTTTGTATTAGTTTTCCTATTCTATATAATGTTTGTTACAAATCTCTTCCATAAGTTCATATATTGTTTACAAATTACATTTCAAAGAAGCTTGTTCAAAATTCCTCTTGTGTAAAATATATATTTCATGATCACACTATTCTCTACAAACTCTTGATATATCATGCCATGTATAGTTTATATTAGAGGTATGCTAAGATACCTATTTAAATTATACTAATTAGTAATCAAATTAAATGAAAGTCATTAAGGTAGGAAAGATAACATGAAATAACATAAACGACATGATTATTAATTTCCGTTTTTACAAAGAGAGTTATTGACTTCTTGTAAAAGCTTAAGATGTTTTACGAATTTATTATGTTATGTTTTCAAAAGCTTAACTTCTCGCAGATAGTGAACCGTATTTATATGTCTCTAGGAGAGAAATCTAATTCCAGATTTCTCTCCTAGAAACATGTAAATACGGTCCACTATCTGCGAGAAGCTCCGGCATTTGATACCATACAATTATTGCTGGAATATTGAAGATGGATAGTAAGTGTCTTCTTCCCCTTTCCATTTCTCTCGCGTGGGTGCTTGAAAGTTTTCCAGGTTTCTTCCCCAGGAGATGAGAATATGGCCCAATTTCTCTTAACATTCCACCAAGAATATCTTATATGGCGTCTGTTCGGTTGGGTGCCTAAGAGTATTCTAAGCCCCTTAAGATAAGAATATGACACAATTTCACAAAAAATTACTCTAAGAATACCTTATGTGAGAACTGGGATGTTGGGTGCTTTAGAGTTTTTCAGGTTTCCTCCCTGTGAGATTAAACTAAGGCTCATTTTCTCCAAAAATTCCTTTAAGAATATCCTTAGTGGCGGATGTTCAAATGCCTTACAATAGGTTACATTTTTTAGGCTATCTGCCACACTCTGTCAAAACATCTGACTCTTACGTGCATCGCGGTGTGTCAACCACAATCTTCGCAGTGAATGGACCCTCCCCCCATTTGATGTGAGAGTGCTATCTCCATACATGGCTTTTGTGGTAGATACTTTGGAGTTTTCTATGTTCTCTGGCTTTGAAATTCATTATGTGGAAGTTCTTACATGGAGGGTGTTTAATGGTTTTAGAGACTTTACTTTCTAGGCTTTTTGATGATAAAATGACGTATAAATGTATACGCAGAAGCACATCTACTTCTATTTTTCCTCAATGGTTCCTAGTAAATTTGAAACATTACGCTCCGAACAATGCAGAGTCGAATCGTTAGCGCTCTGATTTTCAGTTTCACAATTCGTGAGTTCGAATCCCACCTCGAGTTTGCATGTTCCTAATGGTTCGGAATCCATTTTAAACTGTAGTTCCTGATTGTATTAGCCTTCGTATGCAAAAAAAAACCCAACAACAATTGAATTAAAGAAATTTAATGATGAAATAAACTCCAAGAGAGAGTTCTAGCAATAGATCTGAATAGCAATAGATTCTGCTATTAGATCCAGAAAGAAATAGTTCTGAAAAGAAACTAGTCAATTTTGACGTCATGAAAAGTGATAAATATAATTTTTAATGATTCGTTTCATTGAGAGGTAAAAATATATTTTTACCACTCAATGAAACGATTTACCATAATTGCTGAGATAGTGGGAGAAAAATTTGGAATCGGAAAATCTAAACTTAACAGTAGAAATCTTATGATGATATATTACATTTGATTGATTATCAATTTATAAATAATAATTATATTTTTATTTATTATTTTATTGAAATAAACATTTTTAAGGTATGGTGTTAGCTTAGGCAATCAAAAATGTGAAGTACATCAGTTAGTTACATTTGCTGTACATAGTGTTACTGGATACACAAGCCGTAAATGAATTAAAATTATAATCAATAAGGGAAAGTATTAGGTTGGGGAAAAAGTAATCCATTATTTTTTCGGTAGACGTCTGTAGTGATAGCTATCTCGTGAGGTATCTATTGAACAATTTCAAATTTATGCTCGTTGGAAAGGTGACATTTGACGCTAAAATATCCTCTTGCGGTTTTTTGTTGGATTAATTCAGTTACGAGTACAAGGTTTTAAAAATGGAAGACAACAAACAGAAAATTCGATACATTTTCGTTTTTCTCTTGTAACGGCGAAAAAGATAGCCGGGTGGCTAAAATTGTGAAAGGTGTTTATCGTCCTATATAAGACTGTAACAACCAGTTACGCACATTTTTTGTTTCGTCGATTCCGTTCGTGTATTTTTGATGTTAGAGATGCACCTCGCATGTGGATGTCGTCAAAAATGTCTATAAAATATCAAAAATGATCGAAGTTAACTGCATGTCAGCAGTCGTAACGCGCAAGACCTAAAAACCTACATGAAAGCTGTTTAAAACCTTCTTACAAATTGAATCCAAAAGAAGTTACATAAAGTTCACGTAAAAATAATGAATTTCTTTTCTCCCAAACTAATATTATGTTTTTTAGAACAATTTAAATAATTCACTGCTATACAATAGTAAATTTTCACTTCGCAATTAAACAATTTTTAAAAATTACTTAAAAATGATGCAATCGAAAAAATACGCATAGTTGTACATAATATTTTATAAAGAAAACATTAAATTTAACAAAGTTTCTTTCGTTGTAAAATGATATAATTAAATAAAAAAATTCCTAATGCATTTAAAATTATGTAAATTACTTACATGCATTGAAGTGATTGATCACAGTCATGTTTAAAGACAGTGAATTGAACGCATTTTTTTTTATCTTTTCTGAGATAAAATTTTTGTTTTGAGAGGATAGAATGAAAATCAAAATTTTATCTCAGAAAGTCTTATTAGGGAGTTTAAGATCAAAATTATCTTGATTACTTTATTGATAAGAATAAAGTAGTTTCATCATAAAAAAAATCTTAGCTGAATAAATTTTTTAGATAAGGTTCTTAAGGTCAAAATATGTGTGTCGGTAGTAAATTAAATTAGTTTCTAAGATTGAAAAATGAATCAGCGATATTTTGTGGTGTTTTCTTGAAGGAGCAAATATAAGACAAACAATTTATTGTGCATTTGATAATGTACATTATATGTGCATAATATGAGGTTATTGTGCATTTTATAACATATCTTATCTGTTACATTCATTTTAATTGAACTATTAGAGAGTATTTGTTATTTTTAATCGATGCATTTGCGCATTATCAGTCCATGAATATGCTACATGAATCCGTCATAAATCATAGCCACTGAATGAAATCCGTTGTTATCGTGTCCAGAAAGTAAGTGTTAGATACCCGATCCAGCTGAAGACTGTTCTCTTGAAATGCTTTAATACTGTGGTTTGAAAGTTCGATACCAGCATGAGAGAGTGTCGTCACCACCATTTTATCACATCATAAAATCACTAGTGGGAAAACTGCGTGACTTTATCAGCATTTATAGCGTTTGGGTGGAAGACAATTCTCGTGTCCGGAAGTAGCGAGTTTTATTCCCGAACTACTCAAAGACATTATTCTTAGAAAACGCATCCGTGTTCAAAGCACTATAGTTACTTATTTCCTTCAACTTTTGATTGATGAGAGGAGGCTGATTCAGGTATTAAACTCATCACTCATTTCAAATGTCACAGCTGTTCGTGATCATTTTCATATTTAGATATGAGCAGTCAGACATCTCGATACTAACCTTGAAATTTGAACATTTGCGAGGAGCATAAAAACGGATGTCTCAAAGCAAAGCAACAATGGTCGCTGCATGTCTCAGATTAAAAGCCTGGTGTAACGAAATTGTAACAATGGCCTCCAGACATCATTTGATAGAACAATTTGGATATCGATTTATTGTTAGGACAATGTCAGATGGCAGAATGTGAGTCCATCTGTACTTCATAGACTTTGGCAACAATTTCTAAACAGGGATCTGGCATCCAAGAGGTTCAACTAAGGACGGCCACACGCTACAATGAGTGCTGATGATCGATATTTGTCATTATACGCAAGAAGGAAAACCGCAACTTCGGCTGAACTCAGATACTCCCTAGATGCAAGCTCAGGAATATACAGATCAACCGCGTTCACATCGGAAGCTTCCCGAATGTGGACTATATGTCAAGTAACAGTCATTTGCTGCTCAATCACGTCACGTTATAGGCGGAAACTTTTGCAATGGGCACGTCAACGTGTTCACTGAACTCGTGATTAATGAAGAGTTGTTCTCCTTATGGATGAGTCCAGATTTAGCCTCAAAAGCGATAGTAGGCACATTTTCATTTTGAAAAAACGTGGCACTTATTTTTATCCCCCAAACATCCGTGAAAGAAATGTATGTGGATCAGGCTGCGTCTGCGTTTGGGATGGTGTCTCTTTGGGTGGGCACACAGACTTCCTTGTCTTTTCCCATAAAAATGACAAGATGATAATCCCAGACCATGCAAGTTTCGCATCGTGGATGCTTATCTTGAACAATAATCAATTGAGAGCATGCTGTGGCCATTTCGATCACAGAAGACTTTAACCCAATCGAGCATGTTTGGGATGGTCTTGGACAACGTGTAGCTATTCTTAATATCCATCATAGGACTCTAGCACGCTTTCACCTGCTTTGGAAGAGCAATGAATCGCAATCTCTACACAATTAATAGACCACATCATTGAAAGCATCACACATCTGTTTAGGCTGTATTTTGATTCTCTGGAGGTTCATATCCCGTATTAAAGGTACTTTTCTTATACCAAACTTACACATACCATTTGTTCATTGTAAACATATGCTAATTTTTATAACTCTATAATTGTCTAATGATTTATTTTCATGCTATTTTGTACCTTCCTGTGTCTAGTATAATGTGTGTAAATTTCTAATTAAACTTCACACATAAGTTTGAGTCATCATCTTACCGATTTTTCCTTATTTTATGATAAAGAGTGTGATATAGAATTAATGGCTTGTTATTAATTTGCTTACATTGTTATTAATTTTGAAGCTATGGATCTATAGATTAGTTCAGGTGTCTAGCCATTTGGCCTTTTACCTCGTTTTGTAATGAATTTGTATAGACACCTAACATTGAAGATGAGCATAGTTTAAGGCTTCATATAAATTTTATCGTGCAATCAGTTAGGTTATTCAACATGGCGTTGAGTTTTGAAGTGACTTTTTCATTATCATATAACCATCTATCAGCCGCCCAATCTGTCTAGTGGTTAGCGTACCTGACTACAGATGGGTGGGACCTGGGTCCGAATCCTGACTCGGGCATGGATGTACTATCTCTCTCTCTCTCTTTCTTGTCTTTGTCCTTTCTCTGTGTGTGAATGGTTGCCTACCCTATAAACGGTTTACTATGGCATGTGTGTACTGAGGAAGTCGGACTCCACACCAAAGTGGAAAAGTGGTTCAGTTGGAAAAATGGAGCAGCGCACCCCATATTGCCAGCCTGGCTGGCACACGACAATTACAACAACTATCTATCAAGAGTATTTTCGAATTTTATATTTACTCTTTAAAAACCATCAATTTAACATTTCAAGTTTTCCATTAACAAATTGATTTGTTCCTTACAAAACAAGCTCTTTATTATTATTTTATCAATACCTGTTTGTGTAATTCCTATATTTATATTTCAGTTTTCAATGATATTTTTAATAAATTTTTCCAATAAATACTTTCAAAAATTTCTATGTGTAACTATTTACAAATTATTTTTTAAATATGTTTACATTTATAATTTAATTTCATCAAAGAATATATATGTTAGAGAATAAATGTTTATCTACACACACAAATTGTAGATATTTTATATTCATTCTTTAAGAACATCATCTTTGTATACGAATATGTCAGAATCGTTAACAGGTTCATCATAAAAAAGATATAAATATCTGACTATATTAATCTTAATGTGTTTGGTCGTTGAATTTAATAGAATGTTTTATTTAGTATAGATAATATATGTTTCATATTACAACTTAATCTCAGTTTATGATTTATATATGTATATATTTTGTTCAATTTATTTTTTAACTTCAATTAAATTCTGTTTTTTACCACTGAAAGGGAATATCGAAAATGCCATAATTTTCAAAGCAAACATTTTAAGAACAAATTTTTAAAAATGCTATTTAAACAATAAATTTAAAAGCTTTTAAAAATTTGAAGATGTATGCATTACTGATAAAAAGTATGTAAATAAAATGTTTACACAGATAATTATAACATTATTAAAGAATTTATTATTAAATTTTAGACAGACATGCCTCTAGGGGAAACTTTAAAAACTTCTTAAAAATGTCACCGATTCGAATGTATGTGTAAAAATTTATTTTGAAATGTAATATATATTTATAGTACTTATATTTGTTATTTTACATAGGAAGTAATTAAATATACATCAATCGTTTTTACTGATTCTTGTTTTAAAAGTTAAAAAAAAATGGAAATAAAAATTGAAATAAAATTTACAGTAACAATTTCTTAGAAAAAAAGTAACAATTTAAATTGCTGTTAATATATTTTGATTTCATGATTGATTAATTCACGCATTTTTCTTCACATGGCGTCAAATTATATCATTGTTACAAATGAGGATCATTATAATATTTATATTGTAAAATGGCCGTGGTGGCCTGGACGGTTAGGGTGTCGATCTCGTTACCTAAGGGTGGTGAGTTCGAATCCCGGCTTTGCCGAAGATCCGTCGTGTTCACCAATGGCGACTGGGGCATGTTAAATACGTCGGGTCGCAATGTCCTCAATGTTCCCATTACAAATTCATACCTCTGGGGGTGGTTGGAGCCAGGCTTTTGTCTTCACAGGTTTCAGTCTCTAAATTGGAAGATTCAGATGGTGCTGCCATCTCTGAACCAAAAGTCGTACTTCCACCTTCATATGAGGGTGCTTTATTGAAAAACGGTAGACGCTCTCTCTGACGGGCGGGCTTGGCGTTGCCAAGTGCCATCGAAAACAAACAAATATTGTAAAATGATCGTGCATGAAAAAATTTATAGTTAACTTTTTATCTTAAAAAATATTCTAATTCAAAATTGTATTCATTAATTTGATTTTGGAAAGTTATCAATGTTAGTTCAAGGAAGTTAAGAAGTACCAAATCTTAGATTATGAACATTTTAATTTATTTAGTATAAACAGTTTTATTCCTTTTGAATATAAACTTGACAAAATTCTATGTTTAAACAGTAACAAGATTATATCATGAAAGAATCAATAAATTAAACAATTCTTAAAATATAATGTTTATAAGGAATATTTGTGTTTTATTAATCAAAACAAATTTTTGATTGATTGACTGCTAAAATATGTTTTTGCGTGTAAAACTTGTTTAAAAAAAAACTATATTTTTTTCTGATGCTACAACACTAGTTAAATCAAATAAATAAATTAATTAACAAAAAATTAACAATGGTAAAAAATGCACACAACTATATTTTGCCCTTTATATATTTTTAATGGTAGAAAAGTACACAATAAAATACTATTAAAGACAACTCGATGAAAATCTATTTTAATTATTGAAGAAATTAGAAACATTTATAAACTGAAAAGTAATTATAATGCTCAAAATATATATCAGTCAACTAAAATATGAAACAAAATTTTTTTCTAACATTTATTCCCCACTTTTATGTGGCAATAAATTTAACTAAAGGCTTTCACAAAACAACTGCTTCAAACTTAACAATATTGCCTATACAATTGCTCTGACTAAACTATTTTCAACTTTTTACTGCAAAAAGATAATGAGCTGTAATTAATTACATAAAAATGCAAAACATAATAAGAGAGCCAACATAAAATTAATCTAATTTTGTAATTGTTACGTTCAAAAACTTGAATTTTGTATAACCGTATTTTGTATCAATCTAAATACAAGCGAATTCAAAAGTAAATGATAAAAAATCTTTATCGGAAGCTATTTGTAAATTCGTTAATCAGTCTGTCAACAAATCAGAAGTTACGAATAGTGATGTCGTTGATAATAGAAGAAACAATTATAAAATATTTGTAATAAAAGAAAATACAAGACAGAACGAAAGAGAAATATTCCGATAGATAAAAACGAATGCCTTTAAAAACTAATTACCAATGAGTAAAATTTTGAGAAAAGAACGAAAAAATTGGAATATGAGCTAGAGAGATTACTGAAAAAAAATTAATTCAAATACATGGTTTTTGAAAAATATAATATTAGGTTGGGGAAAAAGATATCCATTATTTTTACGTGAACTTTTTGTAACTTCTTTCAGATTCGCTCTGTAAAAAGGTTAAAAACAGCTTTCATGTAGATTTTTAGGTCTTGCGCGTTACGACTGCTGACATGCGGTTAACTTCGATCATCTTTGATATTTTATAGACATTTTCGACGATGCTGTATCCACATGCGAGGTGCATCTCTATCATCAAAAATACCCGAACGGAATCGACGAAACCAAAATTGTACGTAACTGGTTGTTACAGTCTTATATAGGACGATAAACACCTTCCACAATTTTAGCCACCCGGCTATCTTTTTCGCCGTTACAAGAGAAAAACGAAAATGTATCGGATTTTCAGTTTATTGTCTTCCATTTTTAAAACCTTGTACTCGTAACTGAGTTAATCAAACAAAAAACCGCAAGAGGATATTTTAGTGTCAAATGTCACCTTTCCAACGAGCATAAATTTGAAATTGTTTGATTGATACCTCATGAGATATCGATCACTACAGACGTCTACCGAAAAAATAATGGATTACTTTTTCCCCAAACTAATGCTCGTACTAAAAAATTTACAAATTTCAAATAGAAGGTCTTTCACACAGACAAAAAATATGCAAGAAATATTGTTTCATATAATTTTAAGAATCAGTTAAAATACATTCATTTTTTAAATAAAGTTATTATCAATTATACTATTGAAACCCGAATATTCTTGAGCTTTTAACTATGATTTCTTGTTTCTGATGTCATTATTTTCCGGTTCATTTTTTATTTCATCAAATATTTTGTTAAATAGTTACAATAAAAACATTCTGTACCTTTTTTTTTAAAAAAAAATTGTAATTAAAATGAATACCTTTGATATAAAAATTTCCAAATTAATTCTTACGCCACGGATATATTTACATTTTTTAATTTTATTTTTAAATTGAACATATAGATTAGTATAACTATGTAATGGAGAATATGTTCAGTCATTTGATAAAATTTTTGTGTTGAAAATTAGTTTTAATAGTAAAAGTTTTTCTATGAAAATTGGTGTTGCTTAAATCACAATATATATTTTGAATTATGTAAACGTTTTTTTCAACAGGATCTCAAACATTACCATCTGCTGTGATTGCATAATTGTATTAATATGTACTTAATATCATTTATAAATTATCGAGTATTTTAATTGAATTAAATATCCTTATAGAGGATAAATTGTTTTAAGTAGTTTGAGTAATATTGTGAGAGTGGAGCCAAAGCGTAATTTAATCAAACTATTCTGATCTAGTCTAGCATTTAATTAACACATAATATTTACAATAAAGAGATATTTACAATTAATCGACTTAATCATATTAGCATGAAAATGAGATTCTGAGTTATGGGGGGAGAAGCAGCCGTTTTGCTGCTATCAAAAATTAACGTCGTATATCGTCTCCCCTTTTGTACTTATTCATTTCATTTCATTTTATAAGGACAAGACAAGGTAATTATGGAAATTACTGCCATCTACGATCCTACAATGTCACCAAGAATAAATTTCA
The DNA here is from genome assembly GCA_026290005.1 of Latrodectus geometricus. NCBI lineage: Eukaryota > Metazoa > Arthropoda > Arachnida > Araneae > Theridiidae > Latrodectus > Latrodectus geometricus. The sequence continues at coordinate 44,556 of JAPDSC010133369.1, forward strand.
TCACAAAATTGAAACCATGAAGAAATTTCCGACGTAATTAGCATGTTAAAGTCTATATTAATTAAGCAAATAAAATTGTTAAGTAGTAATCAGATTGTGTAACTGGATTAAATATATCTAGACTAACAGAAAATAAAGAAAAAATCTTCGGTAATTTCTCAGTTCAAATGAACCTTTTTCAGTTCAGAAGTTGCTCTTTCTTTAGAAACAAAGTCTTCAGGATTTCAAAGTTATGATACTAAGACAATTTTTATCAATTGAATTAACAAAATTTGATAAAAAAAATACTTTGTTATTTGGAATATAATGAGTTATTTTAAAAACTTAAAATATTTTTTTTAATAAAAATCAATAAAAGAATTGTGTTTGCATTCCAAACTCTCATATTATTATAAGATAGACAGTAAATAATTTTCGTTCGTAATTTGAATTTGAGCCAGTTTTTTTATGAATTTTTAATATCATTATTAAAAATGACATATAAATTATTATTTCTTACCATTTACTTTCAATTTGTGCTATTATTTATTACTTTATTATTCACAAAAAGTGCATTTAAAAATATTAGGTTGAGGAAAAAGAAATCCATTATTTTTACGTGAACTTTTTGTAACTTCTTTTGGATTCACTTTGTAAAAAGGTTTAAAACAGCTTTCATGTAGATTTTTAGGTCTTGCGCGTTACGACTGCTAACAGGCGGTTAACTTCGATCATTTTTGATATTTTATAGCCATTTTCGACGATGCTGTATCCACATGCGAGGTGCATCTCTAACATCAAAAATACCCGAACGGAATCGACGAAACCAAAATTGTACGTAACTGGTTGTTACAGTCTTATATA
>JAPDSC010133386.1:0-10338 GCA_026290005.1 Latrodectus geometricus
CTTAAAAAATGTATTTAATGCAATATTTTAAAATTTCAATTTACATATCCATTGTTTAAATAATAACCAAGAATTGTTTAAGACAGTATTGTTTCTATTACTGTTAATATGATCTAAATTTAAATAACTAAAGGCATGACATTTATTTTTCAGTGATAAATTTTATCGACTTTATTTCAAGAATTTCAATACTAATTTTACAAATATTAATTCTAATTGTTTATTTTATTGCCAAAAATATTAGCAATATTTTTATGATGCATATCCTATGAAAAGACTACAAAGGACATATTTAAACCTTTTGTCAGGAATAACATTTTAATTCTGTGAAAATTACAAGAATGTTAAGATGGGTTAGTAGGTTGGGTTTTGTGGCGCAAGGTCCAAAAAAGGACAAACTGCGCCTACAAGAATGTCTAGAACAATGTTTGTTACTTTTTCACACATGAAATCAATAAACTACTATGTTCATTGGAGAGAAAAGTAACAAGAAGCTTCAAACCATTGATCAAATAAATTGTAAAATTTGCTATACAACATAGCCCACAGTAAATTAAAAAGTTTAATTTAAATGAGAATGCCTTACAGTAAAAGATATTCACACGAAATATTTTCACAAAACATATAATAAGTTAAGCTAAATGATCTAGTAGAGTAAACTTACTGATTTAACTTCATATTTCTAGTAAACAATGCAGGATAATAAATATATGTTAATGAATCTTAAATGGTTTAAAAATGAAAACTAAAATGAATTTACTGATATGAGCTATCAATAATACATAAACTCTTTCTACTTAATAAAATTTATAAAAATTTTTGTGCTAAAAAATTCTTATTAACTTTTAATGTTTTTCTAATTTATCATCTTTTAAGTTAGGGTTATTATTTAATATATTTTTAACTTTATGAATACATCAAATATAATCATTCAATAATACATTAAATAAAGAAAAAGTGCAATTTTTTTTTGCTTTAAAATTACTATTTATCTAATAATATTATATATAGGGACACTGTTTTCTTAATGATGCTCCAAATACAGTCTTACCGGGCATTATACAATGTTCCCCAAATGGTATGCAAAATCTTCACAAAAATAAGAATAAATTAAGATGTTAATTTGTGTAATTACTTGAAGAACACTTTTTTGAACATGAACTTTTTTGATCAAGACATGTTAACATGGATTTTGAAACACTACAGATATTTACACCTATAGTGGGAATTAAATTTTCACTATTGACTTGAAGAGAGAACTGCAAACCATTTATCAATAGAGTAATACAACTATTCATAAAAGGCCTATTTTTTTTTTGTTTTTTTTTCTCAATTGGCAGAATTTAAAACAGCTGTAGAAGCAGCTAGTGTTTAACTAATTTATCTGAATTACCAGTTTTTGTCTCAGTGATTGTCCTGCAATAGCTGATGTCAAAAGCAATACAGTTATAATTCCTTTTGAGCTTTTAAAATTGAAACGATAAAAAAGATTTTTAAATAGTAGAAAATATAAATGCTCTGCAAAAAGTTATGAATATTAAAACAACTAATTATATTTAACATATTTATTTAATAGGAAGATGATTACTTGAATATAAAAACATACTGAAGCTTAAATTTTGTTAATATCAATTTAAATAATCAATATTTGATGGACTATATAAAAAAATTAAAATAATTCATTTTAAATATCATACTTTCCTGTATATAATCCATAGTGATGTATTATCCACAAGGTCTTTTTACAAATAGAAAAAAAAAGTGTTTTTTCGGCGCATAATCAAAAAGATGTACCATTGATAATGAAATGTCACATAAAATGAAAAATGTAAATAATTATACAGAAAAAAAATTTATGATCAAAACTATCTGGTTGGATCTTATTTGGATTTACCTAATACCCAAGTGCAATAAACCGAGATTTATTGCACTTGGGGATCCTATTGAACAACAAAGCATCTAATTGATCGCCAAGAGCAATAATCCTGAGAAGAATCCACTAAAACTTGCAGTTTATAAGTGTTTAATTTTAAAAACAAGACAAACAAGACTATACATTTCTCAAAATTAAATTTTATTTGTTTTTTTATTGTTTTAAAAAAAAAGAAAAGGATTATTTTCAAATTATGCATTGAATACAATTGTTCTTCTGTACTGCATGTGCTGTTTTTCATCACATTTTAGCTGCTTTCTCTATATAACATTTAGTTTGAAATTTGAAGTATAACTTAGACATATTTCCATCCACATGAGGATTCATGAACTTTAACATTTTTAGAAAAGACGAAAGGGCATTGGTGCTGGCCTACAGAAACTGTAATAGCCATCTCGAATAGATTTCATTTTTGAACATAATTGGTTACAATTGAAATAAATAGATACTCTGATTAATGTGAGCTTTCAGTGCAATCTGTTATTTATTTAATAAAATATAAACCAAATTTATTTCAAAACTTCATTGTACACTTTTCTAATGGAGAATGTTTTTAACTAGATTACCCACAGCATATAATATGCACAATGAAATTCAAACTTTTTTAATATATAATCTGTGGATTATACAAAGGAAAATACAATAAATACTATAATTTAAATTCCTTAAAAAATTTTTGAGTCAAAGACAACCATTTTAAGAGAAAAAAACTGCAGTTAATAATAGTTATAACAAACAAGAAATGTATGAAAACATGCTTATTACATGAACAAAATACTCACGATTGCAAGCCTGATATATTTCCCCAATAGTATCGTGCTCGAATTTGAGCTGAGACATATTTTGCATCTATTAGTGAAGGTTCACACTATAAAATAACAAAAGATTGAAAAGGAAAGAATTTTGTGACATCAAAATCACCATTTGTACTAGATTACAAACTACTAAAAACGTGCACAATTTTAACATTTTAATATCAACATGTTGATAAAAGAAAAGTCTTTTTCTGTAAATATCTATCATATTAAATTTAGTTTTGAAATATAGATTTTAGTAATACAAAGATTGTTTTATTCATGATTGAAAATATTCTTTTTTTATTTCCAGTTTTTTATAATTACTTGCTGTTACAGCCAATGAAAAAACAATTTAGTAAGATATGAACAAAGCATTGGCAATTAGTATCGTTTAATAGTCATTCTTAGAAAGGATTTAAGAAATTCACGATGCTATTTTTTAAAATTACATATTATTAATAAAATTTAGAAAAACTCAGTATGCTCAAAGATATATTATTTTAATAAAAATTAGCAATAAAATTAAAGTGAAAATGAATTTTCAATAGAACAAAATTATTTAATAAGGAACGAAAAATAATAATTTTATTAAAACTTTTTGAATGTATGAAAAATATAATTTTTTGTATTTTCATTGAAAATAATAAATTATACTTCAAAAATAAAGTATTTACAAACATTTGTGAAATAAATTTTTAAGTATTTTTTAAACAATAATGCTCAAATCTTGATGTTTTATGGTTTCTACAATATTGATTCACACCTACAAAAAAATCATAAGGCTAATTCAAAACCAAACATAGGATTCCATCAATTGTTGTTTCTTAAATATAGGATGCGTTTAAATTTACAAAATATAATTGAAAGAATTGCCTTTAACTTTATTGGAATGTAGAAACTCTAAAATTGTTAAATATTACACTAACTATTAAATAAAACATAAAGTTACAACTAAGTTCATTTGTATAAAATATATAAATTGGCAAGGCACAGAATCTTTCAAGATTAATCTTATTTTATTATGGAAAGAAAATTTTCCATTTTTTTATAATGATATTTCATTGCACATACAATATTAAAAGAAAGCCTTTTAATTATTCTTTATCATAAAAATAGTTTATAGAAAAAGATTTCCAGAAAAAAGAAAACTTCACATGAATTTAATTTTTAAAGTTTAATTATACTTTATTACTAGAGGTAGGAAAAATATTTAAGTAGTCAAAATTAATTAGAGATTTTAAAATTAATTTGAAGTTTTAATTCAAATTACTTATGAAATTTTCTAACTATATCATATGTAAGAAGTTATAAGTGAATAAATTTTGTGATATGTAAGTATATTTGAACATATTAGGCACACAAATGATTTATTTATCAATTAATAATTAACTACATTGTCATAACTTGAATTTGGTATTTAAAAATTAGTAATTCGTTGTTAATTCAATATACTTTAATTAAATAAAATTTAAATAGCACTGAACATTTAATTTGGAAAAGTGATAATTTTTTCAACAATGGCATTTTTGAGCAGCACATAAAGAAGATTTAAAAACTATAGCTTCAGAATTAAGCCTTGTAAAATCTGATAATCTTAAGATAATTGAACATAATAATATGATTATGAACTGTGATAATTATGAGAAAGAATTTGTAAAAGACATGGTGAGCATTAGCGTAGAAGACCGCTTGCAAATTGAAAAAGCAAAATAAGAGATAGCAATGCTTCATGAATAAAAATACAAATTGGGAAAATTGAAACTTCAACAAGACAAGATGAATTGCAAATTCAACGAGTGCAATTCAAAGTACAGATCAACCTTAGTTTGAACTCAACAAAAATTTTCCAAATTCAACTTTAAGAATGAGATTGTACTTTACCATTTCTGACTGCCACTTAAAATTTACAAACACCCCTGAAAATGCATAGATCCCATGTTTGATTGAATTTGATACAGCATGATATAACACAACTCATTACAAAAGAAGATGAAGAAGAGGCTCAAAATTATAAAAAGGTAATGTAAATGCTTCAAAAAGATTCACAGTTTCTACTAAATTTATATCATACTTTCTGCAACATTGGAAAAATCCTGATGTGATATGAAATTTTTTTTAAACTAGATTAGTCAATACATGGCTAAACGAATTAAATACGACAAATTTGAAACAACTTAAGAAATTTATCATTATAATCAAATAATTTAAAAAACACCACATATCATTTCTTGAAATTGTGGACAGATTTGAATGAGCCTTAATATTGGCAGAAAAACTTGTTGTTTATGATAGCTTATAGAATGGGATGAAAAAGCAGCCAAATCCAACTTAAAACATATTCAAGAAAAAAAAATAAGATTATAGTAGAAAGGAAACCTCAACCTGAAACCCAACTAGTATCAACCATAGAGTCCTCTTTTAAATTTCAAAATCTCAGATCTGAAGAAAGAGCTATCCATTGTGTTAATGATGGTATCATATAAAAGTTTCTAAGTTGCACAACGCCTAATGGAAAGAAAACTATAGTCAACACAATGTGAGCTTATTTATTATCAACTCAGCCATTTATCCTTCAAGTTTAATTGTCTTCTAAATTTTTGAAGAGAAAATTGAAACATGTACTGATACAGATGCTTTATCACCACTTCATCACTACAGGAAATTTTTATAAATTTTTAAAAGCACATAGAATTACCTAACAAAGTTAAAGGATGGAAGTACTTAGAACATGTAGAGTTGAAACAAAATTTCATTTATGTGAGCTAACGGAATTTGCCAATTCACAATTGCTTTGAGTGTTGTTGCAAATCACTCACTTCTAAAAAGTGAACAAAAGTCCGGGTTGCACTGGCTGATTGATATTTTGTCATAAGGTGTCACTATTTACATATACCACTACTTACAGGTTTAGCCATTTTGCTCTACCATCAGTAAAAATCTTAATAGCATTTTCGGGAACATTGGCTATGACTTCCAAAGCCAGCTGTTTGAGATGAACTGCCAAAAGTTCTTTTCTAGACACTGGGGAAGAGAAGTTGTAATGAAAATGCACCCCAGAGAGTCCCTCTGAGGGATCCAGGCAATACTGCAATGAATGGGGCTCAACATTAGGGTTAGGTAAATTCAGGGTTGCAACCTGACTAAAAGGACTGTTTTTCTTCAGTCTTTGTTGGCTTATCCATCTATTTAGGTAATTATTAAGCTTATGTGCAATAGTAAATTGGAAAGCAATATTCGAGAATGGGGCGAATCAGCGCAAGATATGTAGTTCTAAGGGTTACTGAATCAGCACCCCAATTTCTACCAGCAATGTATTTAAGAATGTTTAATCTTTTCCTGCTCTTTAATACAAGGTGTTCAATGTGTCTGTTACTCGTGAACTCAGGGTCTAAAATATATCCCAAGTATTTGGGGTGTTTCTCATAGTTTCACATGACTTCGTGGATATATTATAATTCACAAAAATAATATAAACTACAAAAATATTTTTTTCTTATAAAACACATGTGTAGAGTGTTTCAATTCAATTATTATTACAAAAAGTGGCTTATCCTTTATAAACATTATTACATGTATTCTCAATAATAATTTATAAATGTCTAAAAAATTTTCAAGACCTACCATTAAATGCTGGGAAATAGTATTTTTGTCTTCCTGGGACATAGCAGCGACATTCTCAAACAGGAAGAACACATATTTACCTCTATTAAGGCGTCTAACAGTTTGAAGAACATAAGCAAAATCAAAAAATAAACGCCCAGTTCCAGTATTATCTAAAAGATAGAGAAAATATAATTACAACTAAAAAAATATAATATATGAAAAAGGTATATGTATTGACAATAAAGAAAATACAAGCGATGTATTTAAAAGTATGAAACATCCTTTTATTTCGATCTTCACTTAAATAATTATTACTTTCACATGTGAAACGCATCTATAAAATAGTATTATAAATGAAGCAGCATTTAAATTAATAGCAACTGATGCTTACAAATGTTTTGTAAATATGATGAAGTTTCTCCAATAGTCTTCTATTTTTTCCAGATAAGCACAAGTTTATTTAAAAGCATATTACATGTATCATATAAGGAATTGTTGGTGATATAGATTAATTCAATAATTTTGCAATTTCAGCAAGGTAAATCTGACATTTAAAAGAGATAAAAAAAAAATAAAGAAATTGCAATAGAAGATGCATAATTTAACAATGTTTATCAAAGATTATTTATGGTTTATAATCATCATAAACATTGTTTAAAATAATCCATAAGTCAAAGGAATAATAAAGGGCAATAAGTTAATAAAATGAAAGTTGTCAAAGAATTCACTGAAATTTCCTATGTTTAAAATCTTTAGAAAACAATTATATAAATCTCTTACATTTTGAAAGAAGTCGTTCAAACTTATTACCACCAAACATGAATACTGTTCTTCTTATGCAAAATATTGTCTTATTAAGTGATCTCATTATTCTTTTAAAACATAACACAAACCACCATGGAAAAACAAGTGAAAGGAAACTGTACTTTTTCAAAAGAAAATGAATCTCTTTGCTATATTAGGTATCATTAGCATAAAGGAAAGAAATATTCAACATAAGAGTTGAAAGTGAGTTTTCCTAGCAAGTATTTAAAAGTTTTCTGATATAAGGATGATCTTTTAGTTCATCATAATTCAATTTGACTTTCATTCAAACTTGAACTTTCTTCTTGCCCATTAGCAATCTCTTAATTTAAAAGTGAAAAAATTGACAAAATGAGAAATTTCTTTAAAAAAACCACAAAGTACTAAGTCACATACATACAAATTTCATCAATTTTTTAGCAACTTGAGTCAGTGAAAGGGTAAGTGTTTTTGGCCAATATGAACAGATAATATTTTGCATCAGAGAAACATGAAAAAATTCAAATTACCTCAGTTGTTAGGTTGGTTGTCGTTCTACAGTTATTCTTCGCATAAGATTAATGTGAGAAGGATTTAAAGTTTAAAATGGAGTCACACTAACAGTTTGAGCGTGATCTACCACTTAAAGTGAATTCACTTTATGTATCACTCTTATAACAAGCACTGAACTCACAAACTATTGTAATATAGGCCACAACATTCAACATCCAGTTACCAGCGCCATGATGGTTTAATTTTAGTGGAATCAAAAACTAATAAATCAAAATCTCATTTGATAAGATATTTAAAAATCTAGAATTTTTGTTGTTTGCAAGAGCTCTTTGATTTAAAATCCTCAAACATTTAAATAAAGACAAGAACAGTATGTGAAAAATTTTAAACAGACATACAGAATAAATCCTTTTTGCTGTAAATAAACAAAAAAAGGTCAAGTATTTATGCAAAAGGATATTTTTAACATTAATACCAATATACCATAAGACTCATTCAAAATGAATAATGGCTCTTTTAAACTTAAAAATGTGAAAAAATTCGAATGAAAATCATGCAAGGGAAGGCAAGACTACTTTCATTAAGCAGCTCGTATTTCATAATTTACAAATGAATTAAGCTATTTTTCAAGCTAAAAGAAATTGTGATCAAATTATTATATGTTTGTAAGCAAACACTTATAGTCCTTAGCTGATTAAAAAAAAACAGTTGTTAATTAAAGGCATCATTTGAGAAAACTTATATATTTTTATTATATAAATAAACATTTTTATCATATGTAGATTAATAGTTCATATTCTTTAACTCTAATGTTTCAATATTTCATACATTTCTTCGTATATTATTTTATATATTTTTCATATATTTTAATTATTAATTTATATTCTACTGTCAAATACTTGTCTAACCTACTAAACTGAAAATTTGAACTTTTAGCAAGGTAAAAATGTCAAAGCAACCTCTAAGAAGGAATGAATTCTAGTTTAATCTAGGACCAAACTTTATATTTTGTCTTTTTATAGACCACTTTCTCCTTTCAGATTACTTTCTTGATTATATATGATGTCCTACAGATAAACTTGACTCTATTTTATGTAAAAAACAAATCAATATAAATGATGTGCATGTTGAACTGTTACACTAGAAGTACTTCTATTTTTATTAGATTGGAAAGCTTTTTAGGATACTGAAAGTTGTATTTAAAAAGAACTTTTTTTATACTTTCCTTCAAAAATATATTTACATTTATTTTTTCAAATTGAGCAATCATTTTACTATCGACATACTTTTATATAATTTTGACATGTTCCTCTTATCATAAAATTCTAGTCTGGTTTTCTTTAATTAAGTTCTATTTCTTTATAGAATTGTATAAAGACACAATTTTATAATAGAATTAATTTGTATAAAGATATACTTTTAATAAATTCAACTATAGAATAGTGAAAGTTAAAGTAATTTTAAAACCATTTTTCTTTTCAAAAATTCCAAACAAGCATGTTATAAAATGCAATGATTTTTTTTTAACTATTCATTATTTATACAGTGCATTGATAGTAAATTTATTTAAAAATTTTAATGAATATGATTAATAATATTATTAATTATTTGTAACAGCACCTACATTATAATCATTTTTAATATTTTTCACTAAGAATAATTTTCATATGATTTTTCGAAACAGTTCAACATAATTGTTAAGGTTTTATTTTAAATTTCCCCTTTAATTTTCAACTTATGTATTTTATGATTATTATATTTTAGAACTTATCAAAAGTAATAAATAATTGTAAATAAACATTTAGCTCCTATAATTTATTTTAATGACAACTGGTTATGAGCATAAATTAGAAGTGTGCATTATTTTTAAATGTATTAAATGTGAAACATTTTCACATTTAATCATAATAAAAGTTTATTCATTATAGATGCATAAAATATTTTCAGTACAATTTGAATTTATATTCACATCAGAATTGAGACCCTATAATAGTGAATTATTTAACAGAATCAATTTTCTCATGCCTATATCTTACCATATAAACCTCTCCGTTTAGGATTTACTAATGACAGATCATTACAAGGTGAACCTCCGATTACTAAATCAACAGGACATATTGATGCAATCTGAAAAGTATGTAAATGATTCTTCAAAAATTCCAGAAATCAATTATAAATATAAATGAAAATGACAGCTTGTTGAAATATAGTTGCATTTATTTTGTTTAGCAATTAATTTGTTTTACAATATTTATAGCAAATATTAAATTGCACCATCAAAATATGAAACATAGCTAATGAAAGCAATAGAAAGTTTCCTAATAACTATAAATAACTTCTGTTAACTATTTCAATAGAAACGAAATAAATTTCATTAAACATGATGTGCTTTCACTGAATTTTTTTTTTAATATCCAATCAATTAAATAATCATATTATCAACAATAGGACTTCTGTACCAGGATGACTTTCAAAAAGTTTGAAGGAATGAAAATAATTATGTAACTGATATACTTATTGTGCTATATAACAGAAATTTTTAATAAAAATTAAGATGAAAAAAAAGTTTTCACAAATATTTTACATGTAGTAATAAGTATATAAGGAATATTCTTTGTGTCTATATAACTACTCATCTAAATATTAAGTTTTAAAACGTTAGTAAAAACAAGGTTATCTGAAACAGGTTCACATTTAAAAGAAATGTTT
>JAPDSC010133389.1:0-11885 GCA_026290005.1 Latrodectus geometricus
CACTACAATAGACGTAAGTGATGGCATTTTATATAGTGGGGCCACCGAATGAGTATACCATCGTAGACCTTAACGTTGGTCCTCATAATTTAGAAGTAGGGACCAAGAAGAAGAGCCCCAGTTATCAGTTCACATGGAGGACATCGCAGTTACGACATATTTAACGTCGTTATTAGCAAACACGACGGATCTTTATTTGTATGCGGATTCAAACTCACTACCTTCCGATGATGAGAACAAACACCCTAACCAACTAGGCCAGAATGGTTTACATGAGAAATGTTTGCAGTAGCTGTTTCAGTCAGGATTTATGTTTTTACTAAATTTTCTAATTTTCAGATCTAGTACACAATCTCACTTCTTGTGCGAGGAATGCTATACTGATTGCGAGATGATCTTTTTGTCACTCTTGATTCCCACAGTTTATAGGTTCGACGCTCACTTTATATTGTTTTGGAACTTACTTTCAATCATAGGTTTCTCGAAGACCAAAAGTGACTTCGAAGAAAAAAGACCTGAAATTAAATTTTAATTCAGATATCTTTTCAGGAGAAAACCTTGAAGTAATTGTAGTTCCTGATATATAAATTATTAAAAAAAAAGGAAATATATACATAAAAGTCCATGCTTCTCTCATTTTTTCAAGTATTTTTACTTATTCTACAACAAATTTATTAAAAATATTAATGATTTACAAGAATTATTCAAATATTAGGTTAGGGAAAAAGAAATCCATTATTTTTACGTGAACTTTATGTAACTTCTTTGGGATTCACTTTGTAAAAAGGTTTAAAACAGCTTTCATGTAGATTTTTAGGTCTTGCGCGCTACGACTGCTGACATGCTGTCAAGTTTGATAATTTTTGATATTTTATAGACATTCTCGACGATGTTGTATCCATGCGAGGTGCATCTTTAGCATCCAAATACCCAAACGGAATCGACGAAACCAAAATTGTGCATAACTGGTTGTTACAGTCTTATATAGGACGATAAACACCTTTCACAATTTTAGCCACCCGGCTATCTTTTTCGCCGTTACAAGAGAAAAACGAAAATGTATCGAATTTTCTGTTTGTTGTCTTCCATTTTTAAAACCTTGTACTCGTAACGGAATGAATCAAACAAAAAACTGCAAGAGGATATTTTAGTGTCAAATGTCACCTTTCCAACGAGCATAAATCTGAAATTGTTTGACAGATACCTCACGAGATATCGATCACTACAGACGTCTACCGAAAAGATAATGGATTACTTTTTCCCCAACCTAATATATAGTATTCATATTGTTATATAATAGAATCATAAGAAATTTTAACTGTGTGATAAGTTTTAACTGTATGTTTTATATAAGTAGCTATGAATGCTCAAAAAAGTAATTTACTTCATCAATTCATTCACAAACATGATTACTCTTATTTCGTTCTTTCTACGAGTGTTCTATTTTCTCTTTAAATAGCGCGATATGATGATGGATGGGTGTCTACTTATTTTCAGGTGAGCTTTTCACCAGCTGCGAGCAGGTCCATCCGGATTCTTCATTTCTGGCGGCTCCCACAGGTGATGATAGCGCCGAAATCGATGTCTCTTGCCAAGTCATCGGTGGTATTCCCGAAAGTGCTTTCCCGGAAAAGTATTCCCAGCACTCAATCAATAGGCTGAATCGCTTACCCAATTGTCAAGAGAAAAGATACAAAATATCTTTTCTCGCCCCTTGTGGCGTGAAACTTTCCTGCAATCAATAGTTATCTCGTTCCGGGTCTGATAGTTCCATTTGGCGAGTATATTAGTTTGGATAGAATTTGTCGCCAAAAAATAAAAATAGGCGCTAAATTAAGATTTAACTTTAATTACTTAATGTGAAACTTTGCAGTCTTTCCCAAGAACTGGAATCATTCGAATTTTTCGTATTTTCTTAGGAATTTCAAATTTAGAAGCCTTAAAAATCAAGAAATACTAAATAACAATATTTTCAATAGTCAAATGTTATAGAGTAAAAATTAAAAGCTTGTCAATGTTATATGTTTAAAGAAATATTTTAAAACAAATTTTACTTTTCAATTAAGTGCCAGAAATTCTCACCAAAAATGATATAACTATAGATAATTATTAACACCATAATTTAATTCATTATTATGAAATACTCCAGCTTTCTACAAATTCTAGAGTCATTATAATTTACCATACAAGAACTGTTAAATTTAGAATTAAGAATAAAAACTCGTAACTATATATTAGGTAGCAGATTTTATAGAATAAAATTTATAAACTCTAACTAATAAATAAATAAATGTTTTAGAGAATTTTCAAATAAATAATATCTTTCAATCAGGTTCTGACCAGATTTTTCAAATTTAGAACTGTTTTAAAATGAGTAAAAATTTTCGCTAATAATAATAATAATAAAAAACAGGGTTGAGCTTTATTGTACGGTCACGCTTGGCGCAATTTTTTCACATTTGGCGATAACTAACATTTTTTAGCAACCCAACCTATTCCGACTAATCAGGCGATATTATTTTTCATTATTTTTATTTTTAGACCTAAATTGTGGAAAAAGGCGAGATTTTTGGCGACTTTTTGAAAAAGTCCCAAGAATGACCGTACAGTAAATCTTTACCAAAGGCAAAATTTATAAGCATCATTATTAATGTCTAAATTATTAGAAAACTGATTAAAATTTCATTTAGACTCAAAATGATGGAATTGAAAGAATTTAATAAAATCAATCTGCAGCTTATTTATTTAGTTTACTTTTTGGGAAAATATTATCCTTTGATGTACTTACTGCCGAGATGGTAGCCTAATGGTTATTACTTTGGCGTTTGGTTCGCCAGTTAGTGCGTTCAAATCCAGCTTTTAGATTTGAACGTTATTAATCGTGTCGAATGCACTTTAAACTAGGTTCCGTTCTAATTAATCCTCGTATTCATAAAATGACGGTTGTGCTGCAAGTAAATTAAATCAACTATTTGTTGCGCCATCTGCTGTGCAATTATTGAACTATTAAATGTAGTGCTTAAATCTCTTATGCATTTTCAGGGATCTAAGCATTTTATTATTTTGAAATCTTGGATTATAAGAATGTTAATTTCAATATCAGCATAATAAAAATCCTGATAATTTCGAGCCTAAAAATGTTCTAATATAATTTTCTTTTTATTTAGGAACTTTCGAATATTTTTAAAATATTCTTCAAAGTTTCATTTTAAATTTCAGTAAAAAAATAAGCCAATATCCAGGTAAGTAATTCATTAATTTGGACTTAATATTTGAAATTGATATTTAGTAGTATTTGAAGTAGAATTTAAGTATTTGAAGTAGAATTTAAGAATTTTGATTTACATATATTTCAAAACTTTTATTATATACACATTGCAATTATAATATCATTGAATATAAATTTTATGTGCATAAAAAGTAATTAAAAATTTTAAATGTGTTTATAAATTTAAAAATTTTTTAAAAACTTAATATATGACAGCTCGTGATGGTCAACCTAGAAGATGAGGACCATTATTAAAGTTTGTTTTATCTATTGCGAAAATTCTCAGAGCATTTTTTAAGATCTTGACTAATGCTTTTACAGACATTATTATAATATTAATAAAATTATAAGACTATTATATCAATCAGACCTTAATCATAATGATTTTGACTACAAAAAGGCATTTCAATTATAATTCTTAAGGAATTTGAAATATCTATTCTAAATGTAGCAGACCATATCATATTTAGTTTGATGTAAAAGATTCCAAGCAAATTAAAATTACCGGTTACAGTTATTAAAGTAAGAATATTTAAAATTATATGCCCATTTGAATATTATAAATTTTATTTTTATTCGAATTATACACGCATGAAAAAATTAGTCCAACATTTAAAAAAGAAAATCTCGTGGCTTTAAATTTGATAAAAAAAAGTTTATAATTCCCTCATAATTCTATCAAAAAATTTCAATGCAAACTTTTCGATTAAAAAAATACGAATAAAAGGAAAAGATTTGTTAACTTGAATGCTCCATTTTTATTATTAGGTCATTGTAAGCATGTTTATAGAAATAAAAACAAAATAAGGCAGCGTATTATGTTTTTTAAGATAATTTTGGAGATGTTCCACAAGTGAAAGCATTCCAAAGATACTGCCATATTTAAACAAAGATGTTCCAAACATAATACATGTTGATTTATGCGAATAACAGTTTCAAAATCTATTAATGCTATTTATAATGCAAAATATTTTGATTATATCTTTTTTTATTTTTATTTTAATGTTATCCTTTGCAAGCATTATTTGCTAAACAACTGAGAAACTAGTTGTTTATAAAATTATTATTGTATTTTTCAGTTAAAAGTTGTTACTGTTGCTCTTACTGTTGATATTTTATTTAAAATTCGCAATTTGACATATGTTGTTCATACATTTCTAAAATTCACAGATGATTTTAATTTGTTTACTTTACTAATAAATACTACATAATAATATATATATATAATCACCCTATTTCGCGTATTTCTAAAATAGAAGAGGATAGAATTTTATTATTTTTCTAATCGCACTAAACAGAGTTAAGTTTTTCTGCTTTATCATTAACTAAAAAATATTCATTTGTAACTGTAACTGCACTTGAGCAAGAGGAGAAATATTAGGTTCACAGACGGTTGAAATAAGTTAGACAACTTGCAATGCATTTCTGGCTGTCTAATTCTACTGTCTGAAAGCGCTAGACGCAATAAATTGCCTAAAAATTATGGACCACTGTCAAGTGATGAAGTCAACATTTGAGTTGGCATCCTCTTCTTCTTGTTCCACCCCCCAGTAGAGGGTTATTGAACTTAAGCTTTCTCAGAAAAACAATTTTTGGAAGGAAAAAACAAATTCTGGTTATTTAGAAATTAAAAACCTCTATTTTTGAATGGAAAATATTATTAATAAGACATCATATTTTGTTGGTGCTTTTACATTTATCTAACTATGCAAGTTTTTTTGACTAATTTAATTTATCAAAAACAAAGACAGAAGTTCAAAATAAATAATTGTTGGGAAAATATATTAATATATGAATATTTTAAAGCATTTATGCTAAATTTAAACTCTAATTAGGCGCTACATATAGGACAACCTAACTACTAGCGTTCTAGCTTTCGGTTTTGGGTCAAACGTTCATGGGTTCGAACCCCATTGTGGGGGGTTGAATGTTTGTAAGGATTAGGAGTCTACATCAAGCAGTAGCTTCTTGTCTAATTAGCCCTCGTATGTTAATGTTTGTGTTTGTTAAATGATAAACAAACAAATAAACAAACAAACCAAAAACAACAGTATCTGAGGTTGAATCCGGGACTCTCCACTCTGAAGGGCGCTGTTCTGTTACAGGAAGCCGTTAAATTGTTATTAAAAGAAAAAATAATTTTGAAGTTCACTGTGGTAAAAATTTACTTTACGGTCACTCTTGACGACTTTTTCAAAAAGTCGCCATAAATCTTGCCATTTTGCACAAACAAGTTCTAAAAATAAACAGAATATTAAAAAAATCGGAATCCGTTATATGCGATTAATCTGAATCCCTCATCTGAGATTCGTCATCACTTAGGTTGCCAAAAAATGTTATTTATCGCCAAATGTTTTAAAATCGCGCCAAGGGTGACCTTACAGTAAATCTCAGCCGTTCACTGCATATAATTGGGTTAAAATATTGCTATATTTCAATGTATGAAAACTGATATCACAAAGAAACAGGAAACCATCTCGAAATTTTGAAGTGACCAAGTGGATACCTGAATGGGCACCTCTCATGCTACACCAATGGACGGGCATTGAATCGTATTGATGTATAATATACGATGGCTTTATCAATATTATTAGGCTTTACGCTGGATCCCGTTACATTCTAATATGACGAGGAGTATTAACAAATTCATGGCTTCAACGTAAACGTAACCGTATTCGGTGTTTTTTGGCGATGGTTCTTATTTAATACAGACCTAAAGGTTTTGTTGGTGATAGGGGTGTGGCCAATGACGTTAAACAGTTGGGTGGAAGTAATGATGTAGTCAAATGTGTAAAACATATATTTTTAGAATGCAGAAGCAAATGAATACAATAATGTTTGAAATCTTTTATTATAATAAATGATAAATCTTTTCAAATTTTTCTAGTTAGCAAGGTTATCATGGTATGTCTGTTATCGCTTAGAATTGGCGAAGAAGTTGACAGGATTTAATGTTTGGCGAAGCAGCCACGAATATCATATAGGGAGAGAATCTCCATGTAATCAATGTTTTCTTTTCGCTAGAACAGATTTTTACATAAACGTTTCACTGATCAGCAGTGAAAGTCAGAAAAGTAATCGATTTCAAAACAAAGAATCTAACAACCAACTAAAAAACAACAGCACCACATTCGTGACACGCTTACATTTTGGCGTTTTACAATTTAGAATCACGAATATAGAAATAATCATAATACACGCTTCCTGAGCAAGGTCATGCAAGTTCATTGTATCCTTGTGTTCACTTAATGGGGTTTCATAATACATTATTTTTAATGTCATTTTTTCTTCTCTTATGCGCAGACGTATCAAACATACTCTTTCAAAGAAACTGTAGTTCTGTAGTGGGTAAACTGTCCTTGTATTAATTTTCTTTTAGATAATCAAAGAAGTACTTACTTCGGTGAAGAAAGCGATCGAAAAATGGCATTTTCTACCCTCGTGAGACAATAAATCACAGTATTGATAGTTCAAAGACATTTTATCACATCTAAGTGTCTTAAATACGAAAGTTGTCGTTCTCGTATTCCAAAAAAACAGTGTCTGTGGTCTGAATCAAATGGAGAAACGACATATTCATTGTATTTTCTTGAAAAAGTTTATTTCAGAATGACAAAAGCGGAAAAAATGTGATAAAGCATGATACCGTAAGCAACTTTTCGTCAGAAAATACTTTGCATTGTAAATGCTTAAAAGAGTGTTTGTGAAAATATTAGGTTGGGGAAAAAGAAATCCATTATTTTTACGTAAACTTTTTGTAACTTCTTTTGGATTCACTTTGTAAAAAGGTTTAAAACAGCTATCATGTAGATTTTTAGGTCTTGCGCGTTACGACTGCTGACATGCGGTTATCTTTGATCATTTTTGATATTTTATAGACATTTTCGACTATGCTGTATCCACATGCGAAGGGCATCTCTAACATCAAAAACACCCGAACGGAATCGACGAAACAAGAATTGTACGTAACTGGTTGTTACAGTCTTATATAGGACGATAAACACCTTTCACAATTTTAGCCACCTGGCTAGCATTTTCGCCATTATAAAAGAAATACTAAAATGGATCATATTTTCTGTTTGTTGTCATCCATTTTTAAAACCTTGTACTCATAGCTGAATGAATCAAACAAAAATCCTCAAGAGAATATTTTAGTGTCAAATGTCATCTTTCCAACGAACATAAATCTGAAATTGTTTGATAGATACCTAAAGAGATATCGATCATTACAGACGTCTACCGAAAAAATAACTTATTGCTTTTTCCCTAAACTAATATTAAAATTATTATTGAGTGAGTCAGAATACCGATAACCTAATATTCTTATAATTAAAAATCCTAGACTGTAGTAAACTTTCATTTTAAATAATTCATTGATTCTATGTCATAAGTCATAAATTAAATTGTTAATATCCGAGGTCATTATCGGGATAGTCGCGTGGACTACCTAAAATCTCTTCGCGGTCTACTAGTCGACCGCGGTCGACGTCTCGGCCACCTCTGGTATATATAGACCAAATTTCATAACATTAAACCAAACAATTTTCCTTCTAAAGAGCTCTGAACATTTCACATTATTTTACATAACCCACATTTATATAAATCAATAGAAAACAAACGCGTCAGAATTAAGAAAAAAATTCACGTGGAATAAGGTCTTAGACCATCTCGCCAAATCTGGAATTGGAATCCATTCACGTCACCAAAATGGGGGTCGATTGGGGAAGGTTAGTAGTGGGGAAATGATTCCACCAATATATTGCGTTATATTCCATCCTTTCTTGAAGTATGTCCCAGAATACCAAACGGTTCCAAGTCAAAAGTCGGATTGGATCTTTGCTGTTTAGAATGCAGCATGGTATGCCATTCCGATGGTAGAAGGGCCTTTCTTCTCGATAAATAACACACACTCTTCTCAGATTGATTGATAAAAAATGCTCTTTTTTTTTTTTTTTAAGAAATGACGCTCCAGGAACAATGTTTGTATCCTTGTGATTATAGATAGTTATCGACGCGTTTCTGACATTGCATTTAAAATCAGAATGATATAGATATAAGCAAATGATATTGCTATCGTACTCTAAATAAAACTTGGTATCTTGCATTTTTTGAAATTTGAATTCCATTGAAATATACGAAAAGGACATGTGATTTGATAAATCATGAAACGAAAAAAGCATTATCAAAATAATAAAAAATTATCCATATTTAGGATATTTTATAAATATTTTTAAATTTCGCCTATATGAATTTCATAAATTGTTCAAATCTATTAACCCAAGTAAATTTTAAGATGATATGTATTTCATATTTTTTCATTTCTTTAATGTGAATACCCGATTTTTGTGAGAAGATAGAAATGAAATTGTTAATTAGTAGAATTATCATAATTTTAATTAGAAAGGAAAATAGTAGATTGTTCTCTCTCTCTCTTTTTGCTAAAGATTGTTTAATAATAGAAATATCATTCTATAACTATTACTGTTGTAGAATTGTAATTCTACTAGCCTTATTTTGGTAAATAGTAGAATTATATTCTACTATTGGTGCTACTAACGAATGACGCCAAAAGTGTTAACTTATGCAAAAAATTTAAATGTAATATTTTAATGACAATACATATTTCGAATTATAAACAGCACGAAGTTAAAAGAAAATGCATTTATAGGTGACTTAGGATTTTTTCGATTAAAAGTACAAGTTCAAATGAAATTAAATTGTTGCCCAAATTCAGTTTAGATAAGTCTGTCATATATCACATAAAGACTAAATTTACTGGGATTTGAAGCTTAAAATATATTTAATGTCCTTAGAAACATCGAAGCTCAAATTGGGAATCAAATCCAAATGAAGTTAAGATTAATGGTACAACGAGAAGGTGATCAACTAATTTGATTTGAGTCCATTCTATGACCAGCTTTTGTATTTTTGGTCTTACTCACACAACCGTGACTTACAGATTAAAGTATATTCTGAACCAATAATACAATAAGTCCAATAGTAATTGAACCTACTGTGGATTCTGAACCATCCCCAAGATAAATATGAAACATGTTCAGTACAAATGATCCTTAAGAAAAAGCATTTATTTCAAGTGAAGAAGGAAACTATTTTTTGTATAAAGTAGGGTATATGTGCTTAATTTTATTTAATTTTCTCCCCAACATCACCCTCAAAACAAATGGCAAAATACAAAATATTTTTTCTTTTAAGTCTGTGAAGAGCAGTTTTGTTAAATTAATTTGGAGCACTTATTATAACGAATATTAACGAAAGATGAGTTTACCGACTGTAATTTCAAAGTAATTGTACGCAAATCGTAAAAAAAAAAAAAAAAAGAAAGAAAAAAAAAAAGAAAAAAAAAACCCCGCTATATGCGTGATAGAAAACAGACTGGCATAACTAGATTAATATTGCACGTCTTTTTTATTGAAACATCCAAAACAACAATTTAAATACGTCGTGGTCGCAATGTCCTCCAAGTGAAATGATACTCTGTATGTGGCAAGCTAAGTATTGGAGAGTCTTCTGATTGGTCCCTGCCTCTTAATTTTGAAGACTCCCACCTGGCAACTTCTATCCAATGGTAGAGCCCAACTCAGGACAAGGTACAGGGAAGCATGCTGATACAACAACAACACCCAAACGCAAGCAAAATAAGGGTATAGAACATAAATATATATCATTAAAACAATTCCTTTGATTTTAATACGGAATATCATACTGAATAGTTCAACAAGAAAAAAGTCTAACTGAACAGCTTAATCCATTTAGAAGTTTTTTTCTCATTGTGATTCTATGAAATATTGTTTACAATTTTCTCAACAACAAAATAGGATTAGGCCTAGAAAAATTACATTTGTGATTCAAATTGTATTCGCAAAAGTAAATTTTTCTAAAAACAAAGCATTATATCAAAATTAAATTGTTGACTTCGAGAGCTTTTGCAGAATCCAACACCATTTTCGTGTAGATGAAGCACGATTTGAAAATGAATTTTAGAACAAATACATTTTTTTTATTGTACTATGAATACAAATCAGATATTTCTGTTTTAGTTTTTTTTATTTCGGAACAACAAGCAAATATGAATTGAACATTATTATATTTTCCATTATCCGATGTTAAGTGAATCTAGTTTATATAAGTATGACAAAATGTGTTTATTACTTTGATGGAAAATTACATGCATAAGAAAGTGGAATAACAATTCATAATGTCGTTGAATTTACTATCACATGATTATAAAATTATCAGCAAATGTTGAATAATATCACTAGGAGATTCAGCTGTGTGGATTGTTTGATTAAAATTTAATGTTGTTATTATTAATAATGATGATATATGAATGTAAATTATAAAAAAATTTTTTTTGCTGAATATTTATGTTATTATTAAAGTTATTTGAGGAAGAATTTAGCAATTTAACATTCCATAATAATTTTTAATGACAACAAAAGCTCGGAAGTTGAAGAGCCATACATTTTATAAATAAAATCTTCGCCAAGTATCATCAGTAACAAAAACGTAAATAAAATCATATATTCACATTAACAAATATAATATATTTGTTAATATTGATATATATTTTTCATAACGTTTATATATGCTTTTCAAATATATGGTCGAATAGTCATGTATTTTATAAATAAAAACATTTATCAACATTAAGAAACATAACATATTTGTTAATTTATGTTAACGAATATGCTTTTAGCTAAAAGCATATTTTTAGTAGAATAAAAATCATAATTCTAAGCATTTTTGAAAGCTTCACCAATAAAAAAAATATAAGAAAGCAATAAATAAGATGAAAGATTTTAACTATTTATTAATAACTTTTGTTCATAAGTATAGAGCGAAGTACCAAAATATTATGAAAATTACCACCATTTGACCCTAAACAAGTCTGAAGGACATGGAAAATAAAGATCTAGTAGGAATAATGTATTACATATCGTGCTGAGAATGTGATACATGATTTCTGTGATTTTGTGTATGTCCCAAGAAAGATAACTGATTACAGCTACTTTAACAAAAGATTGTCTGGTGGCCAAAGATTCGGATTGAGTATCTACATACATTCACGAATATTTAACTATTCGCTAATTGTTGTTGTGAATGCAAAGTTAAATGGACGAATGATGGTAAAGAGCAAGTCAAAGATGGTAAGAAGATAGAGACACTACAGTGTGCCCACAAATCGTTAGCAAAACAACAAATTGGAAGTTATCCCGTTTTCTGAAACCACATTGGGGACTAATAGTTATCCGGTTCCCAACTAAATACAATCCATCCATATGCAGGTGTCTTTAAGCACACGATTAAATGGTGTCTGTCACTTTCTGTGTTTGTTTCAACAAACGGATAACCATGTCATGAATGATGTATGGTTTAAGCCATGGCACTTGTAAAAGCTCTACCGTAAGGTGGAGAGCCTTTACAGATGTTATGGAGTATCTCTCATTCAGCAAGGTGGAGAGCCTTTATATATGATATGGTGTATCTCTCATTAAGCAAAGTGGTGAACCTTCAAACATGTTATGGTGTATCTCTCATACGGCAAGTTAGAGAGTCTTAACAGATGCTATGGTGTGTCTCTCATTCGGCAAGTTTG
>JAPDSC010133389.1:11895-23721 GCA_026290005.1 Latrodectus geometricus
AAAGATGCTATGGTGTATCTCTCGTTCGGCAAGATGGAGAGTCTTAACAGATGCTATGGTGTATCTTTCATTCAACGAGGTGAGAGTCTTAACAGATGCTATGGTGTATCTCTCATTCGGTAAGGTGGAGATACTCATGTCGATAATTCACTAAAGGTCCATGAGTTGTATAGTTTCGAAGATACTTATGCATTATCTTTGGCTTTTACAATTTGTTTTCGGTTCAGATTAAACACACCTGTAATCAAAGGAACGATGCTCTAGATTCTACCTATACTCTTCTCGTTGGATGACATTCTATTCATATCATCCAGGAGAACTTAACATCAAAAGATAGCGGTGGCCATAATGGTTATGTTCTTTCACTGGATAAAGCAAATGTAAATAAAATTAATGAAAAAAAAT
Source organism: Latrodectus geometricus (assembly GCA_026290005.1). Classification (NCBI taxonomy): domain Eukaryota; kingdom Metazoa; phylum Arthropoda; class Arachnida; order Araneae; family Theridiidae; genus Latrodectus; species Latrodectus geometricus. The sequence goes on from JAPDSC010133389.1 coordinate 12,301, forward strand.
GGTGCCTCTGGAATAATTTAAATTGAATTTATTTCATATTTTATTATTAAGAAATTCCTTTTCTTATTACATAAATCATAAAATGCTATTCACATTTTGCTTTAATTATGCATCTAGTATTATTTCCTTTATTGTTGAGATTTAATCATACATTTTATTCTCATTTGCTTTGATATATTAAAGACTTTGCTACTTTATCCAATGAATTCTTTTCTAAAATCACCGTTAACTTTCCAAACCGTTTTGGCATGAAATAACAGAGCTAATACAATGAAAAGCGATGCATAATTTCTCTTCGGAATGACCCATCTTTTCCCTCAGATAATGTTCCATTTATCGATTTACCCCGTTAATCTTTTCTTCGCCCTTTCAAGTTTTGCATAAACTTTAGGGTTATTTCATACCGGATAAAAACTCCTTTAACGGCCAGTGATCAATTTTATTACTTAAAAATCAATTTAAGAGAGATAAATAATTCACATATAAACGAATTCTCTTACAGTGCATTTTGTTTTCACCTTTGAGTGTGTATAAAATTAAACCTTGTTATTCTATGTAAATAGAAACCGTTTATTCTGAAAGTAAATAAGACGAAGAAGGAAATTACGCAAAGTTGGCTGCCAGGAAGGACTAAGTTGTTGTTTTTTTATTTCCTCTGGTTAATTATAAGAAAGAGATTTTTCTATTTATAGTTTTACTTATTTTCATGTGCATTAATGTTTTATCGTTTTATCTTTCAAGAACAACGTGAATAAATTTGGCATTGTTTAAAACTATTGTAGATGTGATGCCACAAATAATGTAGTAAAACTTTAACGAGCAATAACAAAGAGCTCTTAAATTGAAAAGAAATACAATTTTACTACTTGCCCTTTTATTAAATTTTCACACGGGTTATTTTTAGATAATTTCAAAGACTATCTTAACAATGATCTGAATGAAACTTCAATATCAATTAATTTTCTTTTAGGTTTTGTTAAAACATTTTTTTTATTTATTGTTGAGTTTGTAGTTTTTCTCTTAAAACCAAGCTCAGAACTTCACATAAATATGTATTTCAATCTTCTAATTAGTAGAGGCACTCCTAAATCAAATAGAGTGATTTTTTTGTATTTTTAATGATGTTATTTTTTAACACATAATCTTGGTATTTAGAACAAATTTATTGTTATAAAGGTATTGCCACTTAGATAGTTTCAGATTCAATTGTAATAAAACAATTATTTAACTTTCGGGAACGAGTGTTTTGATTCTGATTTATAAAATCAAGAAATTTTTCAAATCTATTGTAGAAGTGATGCCACAAATTATGTGGTAAAACTTCTCCCAAATACATCTTGCTTTTAGTATGATTACATGATTTAAGTATAGAAACAATATAAAATATTTTAAAATCTTAAAAAAACTGAGATAATACAGTTTTTTTCGATGAAATGTTGAACATATTTTGATGTTTAACAATTCATAAAAATAGATTTAAATAAATAAAATATATGAAATGTAGATTTAAACAGATTAATTTCCACGTGTTTATCCTTTGTAACACGGGAAATAAAAAGATTGTAGTTGATTTTACTCTGGGTATGGGCAAATATGTCGTCTATTACGGTTTTTAAGCCACCATTATGCGACACTTTTCTTCTTGAAGACCGAAATGGCTGGAATGGGCAGGATGTTTTTACTATAGGAAGATATTGAATTCAAATCCCGACTTAACAGAAGAATTGTCGTGTTTACTATAAGTGGCAGGGTCACATTAAATAAGTTGTGGTTGCATTGTCTTCCAAGTGAAAAGATACATCTAGGGATGGCCCTCCTTTCCTCAGAGCTTTCCTGTAATTGGTAGAGTTCTGCTTTGCACTAAATACAAGGAAGTTTGCTAATGCTCAATCTTTCTTTCCATAAACACTGCGTTTGATAAATTTGATACGTAAATAAATCCTGCAAAGTTATATCAAATGGTCTAGATATCAGAAAAACCAAGCCAAATCCCTATTTCTGTGAAGTGATTGGGTTATGATTCGAAAAGACGATGTTTAAAAAAGAGAAGTGGTTTTAACAAGGACAAGAAATCTTCAGTCTTTAAAAAATATACGATTTATATGCGAGTGTGAATAAATATCTTAGTTTGTTTAAATATTTGCTATTTTATAAGTTAATTATCATCCAAATTTAATTGAAAATAGCACAAAACATTTACAATGCATTTAAAAAAATTACTACCATACTTCTTTTTGGTGCATAATGTTGATATCACACAGGAAAACCTTTTTGTGTTAGGCTTGCGTAAGTTAGCTTTTAGACTTTACCTTACGATTCTCTAATCTTCAGGATGGACATGGATTACAGCTAATGTTAGGGATTATTTTTCTGTTCTTGAAGATTAATTTAAATGTTTACCATAATTTGTGAAAGTTCTGAACCACTGCGAACATCAACACCTCCAATGTGAGAATCAAATATCAATCTATTGAACTTATAACCAGAGTGCTAACCATTCAACTTACAAAATGATTTGAAAAGAATTGTAGGATGAAAAAAACAAATAATTACCGTTTTGATAGTTCTTAAAAACAAAACAATAAACAGTTCAAAATGCTTTTTTATAAATCACCGCTTTGATTAAACATACAGTGTGCACATTATACAGATTGATGTTTACGCTTGTCACGTGATATTAGATATTCTTTCTGTTTTAAATGAAATTAAAAAAGTTCTGATAAGGTTTAGCGGGTAACCAAATCAACTTACATCAATTTATGAAAAATTTTCTTTATTTTCACATCAAAGAAAATCAAACATCAATATATATATCAAAAATCTTGAGAGGACTCAATTTTGTATTAAAAAATTTAATTCAAAATCGGAAAAAAATCTTTTTCTTTCCCCAACAATACGATTACCAACATAACTTCTAAATGTGTGAAAAATTTATTTCTATTTTAAAATATGTGTTTTAGTAAGCCAAACAAAAATATGCATCATCCATTAAAAGTATTCATCTTTATTTAAATAAAACTCAATTTTCCTTTGTTAAAACTGAAATACCTATTTGGTATGAAGATGCATAAAATCCATTTTATAGACTTTATCTAAGTGAAATTGGCAGTCAAAATAATTTTGGTGGTTAGTTTTTGTTCTATGGTCTCTTTTTTGTGTATGGGAGATGATTCGAATGGACGGTGATAAAAGAAGATTCTAATTCTGAGTCATGCTAACGTCCTGTGTTAACTATTTGAATAGCGCCACCTAACGCGAACGACATATCTACATAACGAACGTAAGTGCTCCCTATTTATTTTATAAGATCTCGGTTTTGATTTGAAAACACGCGATCATTTGCTGAGATAGTTCTGGGGTGAAAATGCGATCAACTTTAAGATGCAGAACGCCACAATATCGCTGATTTTTAGATTTTTGGAATTTTGTTTTTTTTTTATTCGTGTCTTTTGTGCTAAATAAGTTAGTTTATTTTACGTCTCTAGTGTTATTTACACTACAGTCCACATCGAAGATAGGAATTGTACCCATGAATAACTGAAGTGAAGAAAAGAAAGTTCACTATTCACGAAAATTAATAAGCATAAATGGCAACCAGAATATCACAGAAAATAAAATGAAAGGTGTTGTCTGAATCAAATGTCATTTAAAAAAATAGAAAACATTGATTAATTATATTAGTATTAACATTATAGATTTCAAATTTTAAAAATATTCATAAAAACTTTGATCTATGAAAAATAAAAATTTGAAAACTGTAGTTGCTATAGTCATTAAAAACAAATTATTCTTTCACTTTAAATATTTTTATATTAATTTTTCTAAGAGACACAGTTTTGGTTTTAGTTCTCCGTGGTTACTACATGAAATTACTTTTAAATTATAATACAAGAAAGAAAGAAAAGTTTGACATAGTTCTTTTTCTTCCTCTTTTTTAGCTTTTGAAAATATGTATTATCTTACACAACGCTTAACAATGCGAAATTAGGAATACTTGGCACAGTGCCAATCACAATTGAATTGCATTTATAGAAACTGTTAATGTTGGCATATTATTGTGAAATTGCAAACATAAAATGTTTTGCCAAAATAATTTAAAATGCAAGCAGAAGCATGTTTCTTACAGTATTAATGAGTTTGACAATGTTTAGAAAATATACATAATTTTTTTCAATTCGAAATTTCTTAATGTTGGCAACATCTTGGAAATTTGAATTTTAGTTAATGATAAAATAGATGATTGCGATGGTTCAAATTCTTTATTTTACATCAGGGCAGAAGATAAATATTTGATTGATGAAATGAGCATATAGGCTCTCTCAGCACGATTGTCTTCGATCACATGCCCACTTCACCCACCTGTTGTATAATGCCTGACTACAAAGATTTCCACCATTCAGTACTTTTAAGGGTGGAAGTTATGGCACCTTATCTAGTGGGGCAACCATTGTGTAAGCCATTTTAGATCCTCAAGCGAGACTTAATTTAGAAGAAGGGGCCAAGCAGAAGACACACAGACTTGATTTGGCATCCACAGAAGTATCATTTCACATGGAGGACATTGCTACTTACACATATTTAAAGCTCCCTAACCACCATTAGTGACCATAACGGATCTTCGACTAGGTCAGGATTCGAACTCACTACCTTCCTATAACGAGGGCGACACCTTAACCAACTAGGCCACAGCGGCTTTTGTACCCTTTACTTTTTAATACGAAAGCGGTGCTTTTCCCCATCAGGTTACTATGGCTCCATTTCTTTTTCAGAATATTAATTATAATATAATTATATTTAAATATTTTAATTTACTGTAACATATTTTATTTTTGTATTGTAAATGTGTAACGCAATATTTCTTTATAATTATTAATTTATAATTATTAATTATTAAAGAAAATGGTGAGTTCGAATTTCGGCTTGTACGAAGATCCGTCATATTCACTAATGGCGACTGGGGCACGTAAAATATGTCGTGGTCACTATGTCCTCTATGTTCTCATTCCAAATTAGTACCTATGGAGGGTGTTAGAAGCAAGGCCTTGGATCTTCCTGACTTATAACTCTAAATTGGAAGACCCAGATGGTGCTGCCATCTATGAGCGAAAGTCGTACTTCCACCCTCCCTCATTATAATTTTGGTTATATTTTATGCTAACAATTAGTTAAATTTATGTTAATAATAAATCTTTAAAATGAATCAAAATTCGTAATTATGCATAACAATTCGTAATTATATTTCGTAAAGCAATATTTTATTGTATTGTTTGTGCAACTTTAACCATAATAAAACAAATAATATTTTCCTATTCATATTGCAAAAATGAGATATATCAAGAAAAATTACTTAAAACAAGTGAAAATCATTCGCAAATTACCATTAAAATTTTTTTTTTTTAGATGATAAAAAGCATTTGGCGTCATTGTATGTGATTAAATTTTATATTCTGAAAATGTATTTATTTTTAATGAGAAGAGAATTTTTTGTTTTGCTTATTTTTCTAAAAAATGAATATTGTTGAGAAAAAAAAATTAATATTGTTTTCCTAATGAAATTTTTTAAACAAATTGTTTGAAACGTCGCAAAGAATCATTGTCTATTAGAAAATAACAATTGTTTTTGATAAAAAAAAATCACCATTAATGCTGTAGAAATAATGATTGTTTGCTTTGATTATAGTGGTGTACAGTACATTAGGATTTCCTTTTAAAACAAACGAGACAGTTCAATATAGAGTATTATTTGATTATAGCGTGTTTGCGTGAAGCCATTTATGACGACTCATGGGTTTTGAAAACGAAAACGCATATATGACTATTATTTTAGGCGAAAAATTCGACAAACACCACTTTATAAGTTATGATTCATGTGAGTTTTCCTTGTTTACAAAAAGGAAATTGCTTTTTCGTAGTTACCGTTTGGAATCCATTGATACAATAAAATTATTTTGTGATCCTAAATTATGTATTCACATCTTTTTATAAAATGCTTGTCTATCTGTTTTTAGAGGGCGCTGTTGAGCCCAAAATCGGTTTTATGACCACCCCATCATATGATTACGTGCGAAAGGTAGCATGTGTCTGAGATAATTGTGTTGAGAGTGCTTACTTACGTCAGTTTTTCCTATTGTCATCAAATGTTATCTTGGAATTTCTAAGAAATTTTAATAAATTCAAAAGCAAGGACTTATCTGATCTTTGATTGTCAATAGTAGGAGTTACTCTAAACACAGTGAACTAAAACTTTTAGTTGAGATTTACTGTACGGTCACTATTGGCGCGATTTTAAACATTTGGTGATAAATAACATGGTAAAACTGTACTTTAAAGTGCTCTTTGGCGAACTTGGTGCCATACCTGTTTACGCCGATTACAGTGATAACAGATATGGTTGAACATCAAAAAATAACGCAACGTCCGTTGGATTTTCAAAATTCTAAAAACAATAAACCAATCAGAGCTTTGACTGGATCTAATCCAATCAGAACATGATTCGGTTTTGCCCAGCTTGGCGATCAATCGCAATCACAACTTGCAGAGAATCAAAAAGGCACCCTAAAGTATAGTCTAACCAATAACATTTTCTGGCAACTCAAACAATTCCGACCAAACAGATCCGACTTCAGACGATGAGGGATTCCAACCAATCAGGCAATACTTTTCAATATTCTGTTTATTTTTAGACCTCGCTTGTACAAAATGGCGAGATTTTTGGCGATTTTTTTAAAAAGTCGCCAACAAGTACAATGGACCGTACAATAAATCAATGATCGTACAATACGCCAGTGACCGTACAATAAATCCTTACCAAACTTTTTTTGTCTTATGTTATCATAACTTTTAAATCAATTTTTCAACAAGAGAATTCAGAGGATTCATTATTATTATTTAGGAAGAGCAAAGAAATTATTCAATATTTTATCAATAGAATGTTTCATAACAATCGTATATTTATATGAATTCATTGAATAATAAACTATTATATTATTCCAAAAATCTAATCCCTCTTAAGCAATTAAATGCTTTACAATTATATGTATTACAGTAATTGATAATCATAGTTTCAAACCTCCAAATAAGATATTCTATGTGAACCCCTAGTAAATTTTTCAAGTAAATTTTTCTTATCAAAACTCAATATACTAGAAACATAAATTACGTATTATTTTTATAATAATTAATAAATATGACAGAGATAAATGGTTAGACTAAACTTTAGGGTGCCCCTTTTATTCTCGCCAAGTTGTGATCCCGATTAATGGCCAAGCTCAACAAAACCGAATCGTATTCTGATTGATTTAGATCCAGTCGAGGCTTTGATTGGTTTATCGTTTTTAGAATTTTGATGTTGCATTATTTTTGAATGTTCAACCATACCTGTTAACACTGTAATCGGCGTGAACAAGAATGGCACCAAAAAAAAAAAAATCGCTTAGCTCGCCAAAGGGCACCCTAAAGTATAGTTTTACCAGATAAATTTTAATTTAATTTGTTACATATTTTATATTAGTTATAAAAAATATAAAAAATTAAAAATATGAAATAAATGAATTAGGTTTTTAAAAATTTCAGAGAAATTGGATTTTTGGAACAGTTATTACTATTATTTTTCTCAAGTTATAAAATAGATGATTTTTAAGTAAATAAAAAGAACTATATTCTTTTATACATTTGTTTGTTTACGCCATTGCGTTCGGTTTCCTGATTTCATCCACTGAAGTTGAAATACACATTTAGCTGCTTTGTAATACTGAATAACATTTAAATGATGGGATGAACATTTGAGTTTGAGACTTTTTTTTGCATACCTACACACAACATTATCATAGGAACATTTGGAACTATTTAAGTTCAGCGTGGATTGGACCCTCCTCAGAGCCTGCCTTGAGTATTGAACTTGTTATCTTCTGGATACTAGAATACTTTTCCACACCAGGCTACAGTAGTCCTTATTTCATATGATTAATTAAATAGAAACTGTATTATTTTATTTTTTGGATGATTTCTCAATGCTTGTCAAATTTTTTATTGTGGTCACAGCGTCAAGAAATATTATTTATCTTTCCTTAGAAATAAATGCTGGTTTATTGGTAATAGTATGTAGTACACGTTAAGCTCTTCTTGAAAATTGCTGTTGCTTTTATTTATGACACTTGGTGAAACCAAGCCCGCCCGTCAGGCAAATGAAGTCAGAAAGATTATCTTCCATTTTTGAACAGAGCCCCCTACGAGGGTGAAAGCATCATTTTTGGCTCATAGATGGCAGCACCATCTGGGTTTTCCAATTTAGAAAGTGAAGCCAGAGAAGACTTATGGCCTGGCTCCAAACACCCCCAGAGGTATTAATTTGGAATGAGAACATTGAGGACACTACAACCATGACATATTTTACATACCCCAAATGTCATTAGTGATGGATCATCGGCTAAGCAGGGATTCGAACTCATTAGCTTCCGGCAGCTAAAACGACCCCCTTACCAAAAAGGCCATCACAGTCCCCCTTGAAAACTAAACCTAGTAACTAGAATCATGGTTGATGGTGAATAATAGATAAAGATGAGGCAAATTTTCTCTTAATTTTTCCCCCATATCAATAAAAAGACATTAAATATAAAGCAACCTGTAATTGAGTCAAATAAATAAAAAGCAAACATCTTAAATGTACGAAGTCTATTTCATAAGATGAAGTAATTGATGAATAGGATTATTCATTGCTTCCAACGAATATCAATATTGATTTTTAAGAAGGCAAAATCTAAGCAATAAAATGCATTTTTGAATGTATATTTTCTTCCAAAATGTGTTTTATCATTAAAATTTTTATGCTTCATTTAGAGATATTTTAACCAGTTATTAAGTGTTTTTAATTTCATATTATTGACAAAAGTGTACTTAATAAGACTATAACGTTTTGACACCATGCGATGGATTACCTAATAATAGAAGTATGAAATAAAGTTTACCAACATCTATCATATATAATCATTTTCCGGGAGACTTTTCATTAATAGTAGATCATATTAGAGAAAGCGTAGAAAAAAAAATACGCAAAGAAATTTTTCTGGCCCTCATTGTGGTCGAGAAGCATGGACAAAGCGAAAAAGTAACAAACATCTTCCGTAATAGAACTATGGCCCCGGATTATCACTTAAAACAGCTCTATTCTTACCACTACTCTACGAAGAGCCAACAACCGTCACCATCATTTATAATTTGATAAGACTAACTATTAATTGCTAGAATGACTTAATCAAATGTTAAAGAAAGTGATCGCATTGTTTAATGAGTAGTCTAGTGACTAAGAGTTGCTATAGAGCCTATTTAACAACACAATGGTGTATTTTCTTCCTCGTGGAGTTTTCATAGGATGTGGATACTATTAGTTTAGGGAAAAAGTAATCCATTATTTTTTCGGTAGACGTCTGTAGTGATCGATATCACCTGAGGTATCTATCAAACAATTTCAGATTTATGCTCGTTGGAAAGGTGACATTTGACACTAAAATATCCTCTTGCGGTTTTTGGTTTGATTCATTCAGTTACGAGTACAAGGTTTTAAAAATGGAAGCCAACAAACAGAAAATTCGATACATTTTCGTTTTTCTCTTGTAACGGCGATAAAGATAGCCGGGTGGCTAAAATTGTGAAAGTTGTTTATCGTCCTATATAAGACTGTAACAACCAGTTACATACAATTTTGGTTTCGTCGATTCCGTTCGGGTATTTTTGATGTTGGAGATGCACCTCGCATGTGGATACAACATCGTCGAAAATGTCTATAAAATATCAAATATGATCGAAGTTAACCGCATGTCAGCAGTCGTAACGCGCAAGACCTAAAAATCTACATGAAAGCTGTTTTAAACCTTTTTACAAAGTGAATCCAAAAGAAGTTACATAAAGTTCACGTAAAAATAATGGATTTCTTTTCCCCCAAACTAATATTTACATGTCAGCAATAAATAGACACGTGACAAGAAGAAACATAATACACATCGTTATTTGGTAATATCAAACATGGAAATTTTCTTTTTAAATTGATTTGTCCAATGGACCACTTTAAGTCCTAGCTCAGTAAGATCGACTTACTATATCAACAATCCCTATTCGATGTTGATTGAAGTCTAATTCTAATCAAATTTGATTAAATATCGTTATTAATATCCCACATTTAGTTTGCCAATACCTTGAAAAATATCAGATTTTACCTTCGCTTATGGTGTAGTATATTTTGGCTACAGGACCAACTTCATAAAGATGTTGTTGCTGTCTTGTGCCAGATAAGCTGAAAGTATGGGGTGCGGAGCTCTATTTTTCCGACGAAACCGTAATTTAGTGTGGAGTCCGACTTCTTTAGTACATACATGCCATAAGTACTCATTTATAGGGTAGACAACTATTCACAACCCACTTATTCAAGGAATGGACAAAGACAGTAGAGAGAGAAGAGAAAGGGCATCCATGCCCGAACTGGGGTTCGAACCAGTTACCTCCCCATCAGCATGCTGACCACTGGATAGGTTGGGCAGCTCATAAAAATGTAATTATTGTTTATAGTTAATTAAAGGAATTTTAACTAACGTTAAGTTTTCTAGTTATATAATGATTGGTTAAATTGTGATTAAATAATCAAAAATGTAAGGTTTCAGAGGAACTATTATTAAAAATAACATTTTGGCATTAAATATTATAGCTCTCAGTTCTTTTCTTAAATTTTACTTTTTTTTTTTTTTTTTTTTTTTATTCAGACATTCGTATGCAAATGAATTCAATATGAATTTAACTGTCGAAATTATTTATTTTTATACACATGCAATACTGTAAAATTTGCTGTATATATTCGTGTTGAAAAACTCAGGTTTCTCAAATTTTGTTAACTTGTATTTCTATTCTATTGGAAATATCAATTTTTCCGCAGACGTCTCTCCTCGTCTGTCTCCAGAAGCAGAGTTGTGATAAATTCCTTATAAAAAAATTCTTGATTTGTTAAAGAGTTGCTGGTTTTTTCCAGAAGAAAAATTTTACAGGACAAAGAACTTTTAAAAATTGTCTTTCCAGCGGCTTTCACGATATACTCGATCTTCTCGAAGAAGATAACTTGAAATCAATTTCGTTTTTGACATTATTTGAAGAATAATTCATATTTCACATACATTAGCAGAAGTGCGCCTTTCGGTGCTGTAAAGTGGTGATTTGTTACGTCATTTAGGAGTTATGGGTCCATTTCTTTTATTTGAGGGAAGTCGTTCCGTGAAATATTATTCATTCTGGAGAATAAGGAACAGTTTCAGATAAAAGAAATTATTTACAGTTCGTTCTTCTTAAACAGATATTTCAAGAATATGTTTTTTTTTTCTTTTCTCTCCAAGTATTTGTATTCGAAGAAACAAAAATTAAAGCTTGATTTGAATTATTTTAATT
>JAPDSC010133399.1:0-10087 GCA_026290005.1 Latrodectus geometricus
GCTTTGAGCACAGATGAAAAAAAAGCATTCCCTAAGAGAAAAATGATAAAAAAATAATAAATAAGATAAAATAATTTAATTATTAACAACAAGCATGCTTACATATTAGTGTGTAAAAGAACTTTGCCTGTCTATACTACACATGCCGTTATAATGAAATTATCATAGCCCTTTCATTTTCAACAATCACAACAACAATCAATCACAACAACAAAGCACTCCCTAGTGACATATTACTAATGTCTTTCACAAATACCACACTTCAGTTGGATTTCAGTCTTGGAATCTAGGAAATCATCTCATTTACAAGATACTTATACTTTGCGGTCATTACAAACAAAACAGTATTGCAAAAAGTTGGATATGAAAAGGATTTAATGATTTGAATGATATAATAAAAAATCCATTAGTTAGAAAACCGAGGTCAATGGAGAATAACTTACAATGGTTTCTAAAGAAGGCCAATGTCCATCCAGGACTATATCCTACCACTAAAGCAGAAAAATACTTATTTCCTGAAAAAATATATGTTTCAAAAATAAAATCTTTAATGTTAAATAATTTTATAAACTTGACACCATTATATTTGTAAATATCTTTTATTAATTATTATGTACATATGTAAATGCATGACAATCTAAAATTATGAATTTCAAACATGTATATTAAGTGAATTTAGAACTGATTTTTTATATTCACTTATATTCTCCGAACTTTCCCCTTCATTTATAAGTTGAGAAACAGCATTTCCAAATGAAACCACTTTTTCAGTATTTTTTATTTCATCAGGAGATATTTCCTGAAATTTATAAGAAAATGTTTAATAAAAAATAGTAACAATGGAAATTTAAGTATGACGAAATTGAATCATTTGAGAAAATGCAATTGTTTATTTAAATTAAATAATTTGAATGCAAATTGCATTCAAAAAGTGAGATAATTATATTAGTTTATATACATACTTACGAAAACTGTTAAGAAATATTTGCATATTTTTTAATACTATTACACTAACAAAATTTGCATAATTAACATGTTTATAAAATTAAAATGCATCTTGTATCAACAATGATTTTTAATATATTTTAAATTTTTTTATCAACGATTAACTAGGTCTACAATTTAAAAAAAATAAAAAAACTATCAAATGTTCACATTTTAATTTTTGGAATGTCTATTTGTAATTATGAAGCACTTGATGCAATCTTTTTAATAGTAGTTTTATAATATTAACAAGAAAATTAATTGTTGTAAAATCAAATTTCAATATATTGAAGAAGAAAAAAGAATTGAAAAATTCAAGACATAGTTTTTATCATGGTTTCCCGCTCCCAAAAAAAAAAAAAAAGCTTGAAAACTTAAAGAAAAAGATATTAAAAAAAGTTTAATGCATGAAAATTTGGTATAATATTCTACCCTATAAGGTAAGAAAATCGCAATTTTTTTTTATTTTTATTTTTTTATAGAATTTAAGCTGACATGCAAATGAAAGCAATATTAATCAATAGAGAATGCAACATATGAACCATTTTTTATTCACATGCCATTTTTTGCTTTGTCTAATAAGAAGTAAAGCCACATTGCATATTATAAAATAGGCACAACAAGTTGTTATATTATTAGGATCAATAATTACATTGCAATCATCCCCTTCTTCTAAATCTAAGTGTTAAAATGCAGATTTTAACACCTGGAGATTCCAGGGAAAGATTAATTGGCATGCATTGACTCTCCTTATGGAATTTTTTAAATTCTCTATGGAATTGATACCTTAAATCTTATTTTGGCTGTACTAAATAGTAAATTAAATATCTTATTCTTCCACATGATGACAAATATATGGTTGGGTATTATCATTCATAAAAGTGAATTGACCTCCCATAGTTAAATAAAAATGCTTCACTTAATGTTCAAGAATCTCATGCTTATAATGTTGCTATCATTTGTAGGAGAAAAGAAATTATGAAGTAGTGTTTGCCCGTCCAGTGTGATCTCTGCAAGTATGCCAGTGTCATTAAAGCGATTGATTTCCTTGATGTTGGCAGGCTGATAGTGCCACTAAACTTGAGAAAGTACTGAATTTAATATTGTCACTGAAGAAAGCATGTCATTTTGATCTGTCAAAGAGTGGAATTCATGATAACAAAAGAGATGGGGTCTATGTTGAAAGTATATGAGGGAAGCACATACCAATGGTCTTCAGACAAAAAGCTCTTCTCCCATAACCACCCATAAACAGTTGCTTGAGATTTTGAAGCAGCTGAACAGCAGCCATATCTCTATGATGCTATAAAATGAAGCAACATAGTAATCCCCCAAAGATGACTCTTGATTTTGTCCATACTTGTAGTAATTGTACTCAATGCCTGAAACTATTACCATAATCTGGGGACTTGTATTTACTCATGGAAGATGGGGTATGTAAAATAGATCATAGTCACAATATCCTTCACATAAAATAATATTTCTGGAGGTGGTATGCTAAGATCTATGGACTTTCTGATTGATCCTTGTTTCTAAATTTATAAAACAAAATCTCCTTTGGGGCAATGATGACATACTCACTGGGTGTCCTACTCATAAATGGACATCAACCCTATTTCTAGTTGTGTCAAATATTTTCAGTTATACCAGACTTTTACCCGGAGTTGAGTAAAAGCATTGGCTGGGCATCAAAAGAGAAATTTTTTTTTTAAATAAAATTTGTGCAGTTGAATTTGTGAACAATGATATATATATTTCAATTTATAGCAAAAATTATGTGAAATTAGTTTTGGACATCAGCATACAGTATGAGATTGGATATTTACACATGGAGATTAAGTGATAATTAAATATTCTTTATATAAAAAAATTAAAATATGAATAGCAAATTTTCATAATTTCATTTTATACCTTAGAATGGAACATTAATATAAAACTTTTTGCTGAAACACACAAATTTTTCTTTTTAATAAGACTTAAAAATTATTACATTATCTCTAATCAGTTTTATAAATACTTGAGAATAAGATAATCTTTCCACTGAACTGTTCTTAAAATAAAAGAGAAACAAAAATTTTGTGATTATTTAAAATATAGATTTTGAATATTTATCACATAAATTTGAATATACATAAATTTTTTTAATGGTAAGAAGAATTTTGAGAGGTATAACTTTAGTGTTTAACAAGTATTGGGATAAAATCTAACAAAAACATTCTCAAGAATTATTCTAATCATTATAATTTCATAAATGTGATCCACACTAGATAGATGTTTTCATTTCTAAATTATTGCATAGTTTAAATATAATTCTTTACAACAACTTTCAATAAAAATTTTTAAGGTTTGGTATCATCCAAATCTTAAAAATTTTTATTCTTTTGGAAAATAAACTTTTGGAATTTTAAATGAGTGCAAAATGAATATTTGCACAAACTCAAAAAGTACTCTTAACTTCCATTCTGCAATCTAATTTTTGATAGTTTTTTCATATTTTCAAAATAAAAGATCATTTAACTTCATATAAACATATGAATATCTGTTAGTTTATAGAATCTAAAACTACTTTGAAAATCAAACGTTTAGTAAATGAAATATACATTTACTGATTAAAATTAAAAATAATTTTGAATAAGAAAACAAGGAAATTGATCTTAATAATTATTACATACTTTTCCAGGTTCTGAAGATGATTCCATAAGTGCAATAGTTTTCGATATTTTCTTTTGAATGCGGCTATCTTCAAAGAAAAATTTTTCCATATCAGCTTCAGTTTTCTCATGCTCCCATGGTTCTGTAATCTATTTAAAAGAAAATGTTAGTATTTTTAAGCTAAGATAATGTTACAATATTGTAATTTTTTTATACCTAGCTATATTTAATTGTTTATTAAATTAGTAATATGTTTGCTATATATATAAATTGCTTTAATAAATTATATATAAAACTAAATAATTTGTAAGAGTTAAAAATTTGAGTTTTCAGTACATAAAATTTTTAATGTATTTGATAATTATGTATTTATGTAATATTTTTAAACATTAACCTAAATAAAAAAATTGGGTAATTATAAGAGTTTCAGTGCATTAAAATTGAATAAACATCTTAATTTTCTTTCTGAATCAGCAATAAATTATTTAAATAGACAGGGAGTTATTAAATAACATACTGTAAAGATAGTATAAGAAACTACTTACTTTTAAAGAGGAACAATCTTTTACTATTTAATGACATTTAACCTCATTAAAACAAACAATAAGCTTTTTTTTATTAATACACAACTTTTCATACATACTATAATATTATTACAAATAATCATTATTAGCAAAATGTGATTTTTTTTATAAAGAAATACTTTTAAATAAATACATTTTAAAGAATTCAGATGAAGCAATTATTGTTTTATGTGACATTGATTTTAAACATGTATTTTTTAATACAAAGCCACACTTATAAGCAGAATACTTATACAAGAATATGAAAATTTTCACTTCAAAATGCAACTTCTAATAAAATTTTTGAATTTTTTAAATATTGACTTCAAAAGTTTCTTTAAAGGGCTCAAATTAAATCCAGTTTATAGAATTTAATACATATAATACATTGCTACAAGAGTAACTGTTTTTCTTTTACTAATGTGGCATTTTTGAGAATCAAACCTACTTTGACTTATTTTTAAAAATTACTTTTTAATATTTATAATCAATTTGTATCCATATCAAAAAATGAGATTTAACAAAAACAATATAACATTTTGGTTTAGAATAAATATTTTTGGAATGTAAAGATATTTCAAATTTTTGGCTGACTAAACATATTGATTTTAAAACTAACACAAAATGTAAAAATGTAACAATCGTGCAGTCCTGTTTCATTTCTTAAAGAAAGATAGTAAAAAATTTAATCATTAAATTCTGCCATTAAATCAATTTTAAAATGCATAAAATAATTGGAAATGTTCAATTATTTTATTTTATAAATTTTGCTTAAATGAAGCATGCAAAATGAAGAGGAAATGTGAAAGATCATAGAACAGAACATATGTTTATAAATGAAAGTCTATAACAAATGAATATGAATGATTGTGCTTTTATTTTCAATTTATTATTTTGAGATAATTGCAATCATTTAACATTAATTTCAAGAAATAACTTATTTCCATTTGTATACAGTGTAAGTAATCTAGTATGCCGAATCTTAAGTTTTGCTCTATTTTATTTTGAAGTTTTTCATTTAAGCTCTATAGTTTTCCATTCTTTAACTGTTTCGTTTTTCATTTATTTATTTCTCTTGAATATTTTATTTAACATTAAAAACAGTTTGAATTTTAAGAACCTATTATTATTATTTTTTTATAATAGGCTCTTAAAACTCAAGCTGTTATTATTTAGTTTATTATTAGTTTTTTTTTAAAAACTTTAAAATTTTTCCTTTTTTAAACTTTCACTTCAATATTTTAATTTACATAAAAATAACATAAAATTTTTAAAATTTCTTTTACAAAAAAATGCAGATTTTTCAAGGATTTGAGATAAATTAATTAAATTTATTAAAACTTATAAAAATATAAAAAAAATAAGCTACAAGAACATATAAAAATGGATAGTGAAAAATATAAGGTACACCTCAAGAGCATTTTCTGTATTTAAAAAAATGACAATTCTCTAAAAACATTAATTATAAAAAATTAAATATGTGACTTGTTCAGAAATTTAACATAAAATCATTTAATATGGGAAATTATGGGGGGGGGGAAACTCTCATTTTATTTTTTAGGCATTTTAAAAGTTAATATTATAATTGAAATAAAGAAAGTATTCCTATTTTGAGCTAAGAATATTTGAATTTTCTTTTGTTTGGAAAACTAGTTTCTAATGGAAAATGTTTTTAGTTGATATTTTAGAAACTATTTAGAACTAAAAGGAACATATGAATTTTCTAAAAATTTAAGCTGTGGAAGTATTTCCTTTTTGTAGTATTTCTTTCTAATAATTATCTAGATTTATATTTTATATAACATTTGATAATGATTTTCAAGAGGAAAAATAGCATGCAAAAATGAGATGAGTTTTGCTTCTAATATCATTTCAATAGTTCAAAAATAATAAAATGATTTTCAGTAGTTTTTTAAATAAAAAGACAAAACAAATTGGAAAAAAATTTCCTTTTAAATTCTGAAGGGATATGTAGGTTGTCCAATAAATGTTTTATACATGTATCATATGACTGGAAAAATTTCAAATCTTGTAAATTAATATGCAGTATTAATATATAATAAAATAAATTCTATTCACCAAAACAATTACCATTAACAGCAAGCCTTCTAGTATAGTACAAGATTAAAATGTGTTGTTAAGATAATATAAAGTAATTATGATGGAAGATTTTCAGATAAATATATTTAAAAGATAAAATGGAGATAGTTCATTTTAAAATCTCTACAGGCTCAAAAAGCTATTTCTTTTGCAAATGTTTTCAAGAGTACAAAACAAGTGATAATAGCTTACATATAAGTATGGAAAATATGGAGGAACACAAACTGTTGAATTGATGGCCAGAACACAAATATTTTGGCTTGCAGCTCAGCAAATTTTGGATGTAATCCAATTGCATGAAGACAGAACAATAGATGATTGAGCATGATGAAATAGCTCATAATGGAAAATATGAATGAATGTCCACTATAAACACAAGATCAACTTCTAATAATGTAGCCTTTGTAATCACGGAAATCAAATTTATTAATGACAAACAATTATGTAAATTTGTCTGAGGCTAATATACAGGATGCATTTTTCATCATACTTCAGTAGATAATCTAGAATTAATTTGGGTTTTCTTAAAAGAATTCAATGAAAATATTAATGTGATCTGTAAATTTGTGAGGAATTTAATTATTTAGTTTAGTTTTTCCCAGTTTGCATAAATAGGATCCCTTTAATTACAGTGAGGCTCTATATAGATTTCATGCCTCTAAACACTTTTCTCCACTGACTTACTCTGTGTTTAAGTTGATACAAGTAATTCAAATAAGCAGAATTAATTTACAAATTCCCAATTATGTTAGGAAAACTAAAAAGAAACAAAGCTGAAATCTTTTTTGAAATCTAAAATGAATTTTACATCCATTTTTATGAAAGATTTAGTTATTGATTCATTTCTGAATACAAATTATTTTTCATGATTTTATGTAATAAAATCTATAAAAATTTCCAGCGCATAAATTCTCATAGGAGATTTTGTGAATCATATATTAATAAATATTAGAGCATTTTTATTTAAATAACATACAAAGGAAGAAAATAAAAAATTACCCATGATTCATGATGCACTGCTGTCAATAGATATATTAAATAGTCATAATTTTGTTTTCGTGTAGGACACCTGGATAATATAAAACAAGTAATGAGAAAGAAGCTTTAATAAAAACATTGTACACATTAATTATTAATTATTTTAGATCAAAATTTCTTACCGATCTGCAACAATAGTAACCATTTCAGTATTTTTGTTATATCGTTCTGGACCAACTAATCTTATTAGTTTGTCCCGTCCATGGTAATCAAGTTTCAAAGTTCTCAAATTTATCTATAAAATATGAAATATAGTAAATGATTTCATATAATTATATAGAATTATAGAATGTAGGATATATAGATAGGAATTTTCCTGTCATTTGTATGTATGAAATCAATATAATCTTAATATTACATTGAAATGATTTTTTTTCTTTACTGGTGAATATGATATTTTCTTAACATATTTGATAAATACAATTTTAGTTTATATCAATTAAGACAGTCCAAACAAATAATCTATTGAATATTAGGAGGAAAATCATTTTAAAAGCTTTATAATATTAACTAAATTAAAGAATTTTTCTCAAAAAAATATTTCATATGAAATTCTATAAAATTTTCCATGTAATTGTAAACTTTTCATTATTTAAAAAAACTGAAGAAAGCATTATTTTCAACAAATTATTTTAAAAATGTTTGCTTATGATAATGTATTTCTATACATTATAATTTACATTTATCCCAACATAATTATAAGCAGACATATTATTAGTATAATAATTCTATTATAATATATAATAACCATATTATACTAGTATCAATAAACAATGATGTTGATGAATATATTACAGAAAGGTATAGAAGTAACTTTTATTGGAAAAGTAATTTATATTTTTCAGAAAGTATGTATTAATTCAATATGAAATTACTTCAACTACTTAATGAGTATAGCCACAACGAACTGACTTTTTAAGATCTCAAAATCACTTAAACTAAGAGAAATAAAAAAAAAAAGTAGAGAAAAATAACATCAAAATGAAGTTACAAAGCTCAAGTTTCTTTTTCTACCTGTTAAGCGTAGTAGAGTGACACAATGAATAATAATTAGTATAATCATGCCCATATCAAAACTCAATTGAAATATATGGTTAAAATATGACTTTAATATTATTTAGGATGAAGGTATAATAAATGATTTCCTCAAATATGAAATAATTTTTTCTATAGAGTATAAAATACATCAGTTTGTATATTTTCCTGGTTTTAACATACTTGTCATATAAAATTACAAATAATTTGAAAAATTTACATATATTTGGGAAGAAGGGTAACAACCAAATATGATTTATATTTAGATTTTAAGTATGTTCTTAATTCATTTAGAACCATATATGTGTAATGTACTCATATTTTTATAAAAAAATAAATTCATACTCTAAGAGTTACAATCCTTGATCTTTCATCTCGTATGGTAGGACTTGAATGACAATAGTCACTGGTAATTATTTCCACTGGGAAATGTTCATTATAATCTTCTTGAGTTTCTAATCCTACAGGCCATTCAGTGCAGAATTCTGGTTATAAATGATATATACAGTCAATTAATTAGCTATGCACATATCATTGATGAACATAATAAAGAATTAAAATAATCTTACTTTTGATAGCAGCACAATGCCTCTTAATTGCAGGAGGGGTTAAATGTAAGAAATTAGGTATTTTCATCAATTCGGCATTTGCATATTTTCCTGGAGGAGCACGTTTTTGATCATAACCTTGATAAAGTGGAAGAGGTACAGCCGAAGGTCTGAAAGTTTTAGCTGCTGGCCATACACTCACCCAGTCTTGGTCTATGGGCATTCTCTTCTCTCTGGGGGGTAATACCTGAAATGTAAATGCAATAATAAGAGAAATGCTATGTAAACAAAGCAGGAGTAAAGAATGGCGTTTTAAAAGTTCTTTAAATTATTAGTTAGACTTTTAAATAAAATTTAGAATATTGAATGAATATTTTATTTTTTATTCAATAAAAGAAAAAATTTAAATAATATGATGCAAAGTTATTTGACTACCCCACTTGAAAAGCAAGGTTATGGCATTAAACAGATAAAGAACATTGATATGGGCATGCATAGTAAGCATTAAATCCTTTTCAAAAGAAATTTAGAATAGCAATAGATAATTGCAAATATTTTAATATTATTGTATTGAAATATATTAATACATATATCTTGATTGATGAAAAATAAAAAAAAAACCTACTGAAATACAAAACTACATATCCTTATATAGAAAGACTAAAGAATTCCATAGTCTAAAATATTAATATTTCACCTTATTAAATTGCTTATATATTCAATAATACCTATAAATAGCAAATTTAAGCTTAAAAGCAATAAGTTTTTAAATCAATGATTATTTCAAAATAATTTGAGAACTGAAATGTCACTTATACACACAAAACATTATGTACAAATATTAATATTATTATGTACAAACATTAAATAAAGTTTAATAATGGTAAACATAATTAAAATAAAACAATATTACATACATTGTAAATTAGAATGTAAATTTAAGATAATTAAAATTATGTTGTCTTTATACTTAATACTATAATAAAAACAATATTTTTAATAAATACTATGTAAAAAAAAGTATTAGTATAATGACAATCATTTAAATGCACAAGATATGATGACACTAAAATTTTATTTAGCATTCCCATTTCTAGTAGTAAACATGAAAGAAGCATAAATATATATATATATATATATATATATATATATATATATATATATATA
>JAPDSC010133410.1:0-35637 GCA_026290005.1 Latrodectus geometricus
GTATTTTTTCCTTTATTAGATTTAACTGGAGATTATTTTAATTGTATGATTCATTAATTTTCTAGAATCAAGGCTTTTCTGCTTCTCATCCACTATTGTACAAATGTTTGAGATCTGAGTTTTAAGCTTTATTTAGTGACTAAAGCGATCTAAATCCCAAGTTACTCAAATTAGTTCTCATTTCCTGAATTTCTGGTATATAAGTAGAATTAATAAATACATGGAATATTGCCCTTATCAACTATTCATAAAAAAAAAAAAATCACTTATTTTATGATCACAGTTTGCCTTTATATTTTGTTATGATAGGAGACTCATTTTCGCAGACTTGAAAAGACTGCTAAAAGATCTTGAAACTTATTTTTATCAAACTCATTTTTTTCTTTGCTAATGATGTACTGTTTGAACAATTTTTTAGTATAAACTATGCAAGCATATGCAAAATAAAAATAATATATCAAATAATTCTTATTTTTATTTCATTAAATGAAAAATTAAGCAAAGTAATCACATTCATCTTCATATCACAATCATATTTTTTCTGTTTCAAAATATTTTTAATAAATTTTTCTATGTAAGAAAGTATTTTACTGTGTTAAAATGTTCTTATTAAGAATAAATGTTATTATTAAGTTGTTTTTCTTAGAGGTTTTCAATCTTGTTAGCAATTCACTTGTTTTTTACTGACAATCATAGTACTGTTATTTTTCTGTTCAATATTTGAAAGTTCTTTTTCATTCTCATTCATCAAATTCTCACTTATGCAATCTTTCAAATACTTCTTGTGTACAAATTATACCTGAATCCGCTTTAAAAAAGTGCTCAAATGAAATTTTTGATTGCACTAAGTTTCACTGTCAAAATTTATGGATTAATAATTAATCTTCACTTAAGTTGTCAGGTAAATATTCTTGGGTTTCTTCACTTTCAGGGTTTTTTGTTTGTGTCTGTATGTCAGTATTTGTATGTATCCATTTGTAGTGCCTGTATATCAAAATGATCTAGATATAAATTTTTTCAGCTCCAAGCATATTGACTTGTGTATTGTGCATAGCCTGTCAATTTTATGAAGCCATTATCACTCTTTGCAGAAGTATCTTGCATTATTTCCACTTGAAGCTGCTGATCATGCTCTGATGAATGGGCTGTAAGATGAGAATTAAATTAACTGTTGGAAATTATTTGAAAGTTGCTGACAAAAATCCAATATTTTGACATCAGCTGTGCAATTTATTACTCACAATTAGAATTATTTTCAACTCTTCAATAAAAACTTTGAGTTAAGTTTCCTAACCATAAAATAATTAAAAAATAATAATTAGATGATAAAAAATAAATGCAAATCAAAGATGTATAAAAATAAGTTTTGAAATGATTTCTGGTAATATGTTTCATTTCATATTTTTTTTAACTAGTATCATTGTAGTAAAATAAACTTTTATTTGGTTATGAAGAAAGAAATTTCAATTTTTACAAGTAGATATTGTTATAAAAACTAAAATTATTTTCTTGCCAATCCAATATTTTACCACATTTTGTATTAAACTTTTAAATATCAGAATCTGAATTAATTTTTACATTTTATTTATGAATATTACCCACCTTTGTGTAGAGTAGTAATATAATTTGAATTACATAATAAACTTTTTATAAAACATTGCTGTACAAACAGTAAATTCAAATTTAGAAATTTTAGCAAGTTCCTTAACTGATGTAATTAAAAAAAAAAGAAAGAAATTAGCTTTTTTCTCTTAAATTTTTGTATGTTATGTATGTTCCTATTATACTTTTAACTCATTATTTTTTTATAGCATGATGTTGCTTATATATTAAAAATAGTAAGACTTTAAAGATGTAACTTTTGAAAGGATAGTGAAATATATTTTCAAAGTATAAATTATGTATACTTTTAAAATTTATGAAATTATAATATTCCTCTTTAATTCTAGATTAACTCTGAGAATTATAAATATTTGATAAAAATGAAATGTGTTTTGAATTTGTTTTTTTACTGTATAAAAATAATTAATAGAAGTCTGTGTGTATTTGTTATATCCTGATTTTCAATGCTAATAGTTTTTCTAAATAAATTTCCCCTTGCTAATGAAAACCTGATTTATCTTTGAAAAATTAGCTGTTGTGATTATTATATTAGTCTTCTAATTTGAAATGAATTCCTGTATATTTTATATTATTTTTAATCAATATGGGAGCCACTATATTAAATTTTTCTACTACTCGAGTTATGATTTTGCTGAATTTTATCTTAAAAGAAAAAGCCTAGCAAATTAAAACTCACTGAATCAGCTACAAAATTTTTTATTTAAATTTTGATATCTTTATTCTTCACTACAGATTTAAATTGATTTACAAAATATATTATGAATATGAGATGGTCAGTAAAAAATTTTTTTTTTATTCCCAATGGCCAAGGTTACTAAAGACCTCTGCACCACTAGACAGATGAAACAAAAACAAAAAAACAAACTAAAACAAAATGATGAGAAAAGTCTGTGAACCCACTAAATCCCTAGCGCTTTAGTAACGGTCACTCAAAGAGGAACCTTTTAGTGCCGGGCAGTGGAGAATGTAGTCAGCATTCATGTCCTCCTGAAGATTACAGAGGGTACAGAAAATGGCCTGAACAATATGCATTCAATGTAGATGTTTTACAAGGCAGTCCTGTCCAGTAGACAAATGAAACTCATCATCTGCTTTACGTCTTGGCCACATGGAAATATCCCAAAGTTTATTCTATCATAACTTATTAGAATTTCTCTCGGCAAGTTGATGTTGGATAAGATCATTCATCTTTCTCTTGATATGCTTGGCACTGGTAAGAGGGACAGCTTTCTTTGATATTTGTAGAATTAAAGCACCCTTCTTTGCAAAAAGGTCCACTTTTTGTCACAAGATTCACCACAATGACCAGCAGTTAGTAAAATAATTAAAGCTAATTGGGAGTTGCCTTTTAACTCATTATTTTTAATACTCTTGAGTAATTTTAATTAATGGGGATGTTAATATTCATCTTTTTTGTTTTTTTGAAAAATGGAAAGCTACTTAAATTATTTTTATATAATCTTCTTATATTGTACTTTGCTTTTCATTCAGCTGTGGCTAATTTTACTCAGAATTTTATTGAGAAACAGATTAGACATCTACAATATAACGAGTTTCATTAGGAAATGGGAATTGTTGTTGATTGATGAGTGGTATTAAATATCGGTAAAATATTCTTAGTAAACCAAAATTTTAATATTTTTTTATATCAATTTATTTGAATTCTAGGTGATGAACTATCAAGGGGACTATGCTGTTGTTGTATCATGTGTAACAAAAGATGGTCCTCCATATTATCCGCATCCTCATAATCTTGTGGGAAAAGAAAATTGCAAAAGAGGTGTGCATACTCAATTAGTTAGTAGTCCTGATGGTATTTGTAGGTAAGTGATAAATAATACACCATTTTGATTCATTTGCTCAAATATTATTTTATATTTTCAACTTTAGTTATAACAAATATGTGAACATGTGAAACTAGTCATAAATATTTTCTTTGAATTACTTTAAATTTTCTCAAAACTAATCTTTTGATTCAAATTATCCAATAATTTCTGATAATAGTATCATGAAAAATTCATTATGTAAAGGTAAGATTTTTTAAATCTGATTGTGTCATTATATTTAAAAAGATATTTTCCCCATAAATAACATCCAGTTGCTAAAACAGATCACCTTAATTGGTATCAAACTTGGTCAATAGATTAAATATAAGATCCATTTAAAGAATTTTTTTGGTCATAATTAAGGTTTTTTTTTTAATAAAGATTTGTTAAGAAAGTTTGAGTCATAATTAAAAAATGCTTAATGCTTAATGCTTATAGCATAATTAGGAAATGATCACTGCAGAATGTTGCATGAATATTTTAAAGATTTCAGAACTAGACTTACATTATACTACACAATGAGAAATAAAGGAAAGTGTAGTACTCACCAGTTTTGAAAGTAAAAAAGAAACTGGACATGCAAAATAGATCTGTGTTTAAACATTTTCAAAATTAATAGTATTTCATTCCAAGATATCATTGGACATATTTTTTCTAATTTTGTGTTTTAATATTTTAAGATAATAAATTTTCAATAGCTTGTTAGGATTAAAAATATACATACTATTTCAAAGTAAAATTTTCTCATTTAATTTTACTAATAGTTTTTTATCTATTTAATTTTCATATATAATTAAAAAAATTAAAATATCTAAAAGTTTATTTAGAATTTGTTATAAGTTGTGTTAGAATTTCAAATGACTGTTTAAAATATATATTTTAAAGGTGCTTTTATGAAAACTAAATAACTTTTATAATTTTTTTTTGATTAACATTAATATTTGTTGCTAAGATCGATTGTTTTGGATTACAAAAATGTGTGATTTAAAAATTCCTTTTGAACATTTAGTTATGTTTAAGATCTACTATTAAAGATTGGCCAAATAACTTAAAAATTGAATGCATTCATGTGTGTGGTGTGAGGCAGGTGTTAGTTTTCTGATATAATCCTGAGGGTACTTAAAAATTGTTCTATTGTAATATTTCATTATTTTTATTTTTCTTTGTTAATCTTTCCATTGAGGCAGGCCTTTCTTTCTTTCTCTTTTGTTCTTTGTTTAATCTGAATAATAGTTTCCTTGGTTCTTGAAGTCTAGGTAATAAACTGCTTATGTCTATATTATAAACTGCTTATCTCTACATAAACTGTTTTGTAAGCATTTTTTTATTTTTGATATTTTTTGCGTATTTCTAATGTTGAGTGCATGTATTAATTAAAACAGATAGCAATCGATTCAGCCTATTTTGCTGCAATATGCTTATGAAGAATATGCTGTTATATTATCTTCATCTGCATGTTTAATATGAATCTATGAACAGTTATTCATCATAAAATCACTGTGTAGTTTGTTTAATGTTTTAAAAATAAAATGAAAAATATTAGCTTTACCTTCAGTAATATAATTGACATTTTATCAAATCAGTTTAAATATATATTTTTAAAAGATATGCAGTTTTAGTTTATATTATAAAATAGGTGGTAAGAAATCTGTGAAGATAGTGACTAATTTTGAATAAGTTCCTCATTCAAAATGAACTCAACTAGAATTTAGATATAAGGGAAAAAATGGAAAGCATAATTGTTCAAATGTCAATTCTCTTATTGTTTTAACTTTAAAATTTTATGGGCTTCACTTGTTTTATTTCAAAATAAAATTGTTTCTTTTTAATATGTAAAACTGCACTTATGGAAGTGATGAAAAGTAGAAAATTTTGTTTTATTTTATATTGAATCATATTTAAATAAAATTAGAATTATAAAGCATTTAATATTTCATCATAACTAAACAAATCATTAAAAATATGAGAATTAATTTTAAAATTGAAATAAAAAAATTAAGTTTTATTTCAGCTTACAATGTTGAAGTATATGTATTGGTTAAAGTTGACTAATACTGCTAAGTGCTTTAGAAGTAAAATTTTATTAAAATATTATAATTATTCAATTAAAATATTAGTTACAAAAAGAAATTTTTTGTGTAAATAAGTGAATTCATAAATATTAATAAAAATTTGTTAAATTTTATAAACTTTATTTCTTGTTACTGATGTTTTAACTTTTTACTTATGGGTTTATAAAATACTTCATAGTATAATATTACACATTTAGGTACAACTTTGATATACCCCCCAAAAATTATGCGCCAAATCTTGCACTCCCTACAGACTTTTTAGGGTTGCTGTTTCTTATTTTGGTGTTGCCAATTTAGGTTTTTTCAATTTTTAGGTTTTTGCTGTTGCCAAATTTAGTATTTTCTTGTATTTTGTACCATTTTTTTGAGTTTTTTTTTAAAAAAGTTTTTTATGTAATTAATTATTTGTATTTAGCGAGAATCCATCTTGATGAGAGAAAAAGGCACCTAAAACAGGTATTTTGCTTGGCGAGAAAAAAGTCGCCAAATTTCCAATTTGGGGGGTATATCAAAGTAGTTTCCACATTTATGTTTATATTATCAAACGTTTTTGCCATGTAAGTTTTTGCTATCTTTAAGTTTGGTTACAAATATGTATTAAAATTATAAAGTAATGAAAATTCTTTTGCAAAATTATGTAGTGAAAACATTTGAATACTGTACTACTTAAAAATTTAATGTTATTATATTACTGCTTGAAAAAATGTATTTGTTTTTTTATAGTTTCCCAAACTTGGGCATCCAGTGTGTTAAAAAGAGGGATATTGAAAAGACATTAAAAGTTCGAGAAAATCATAATTTAGATCCATTTAGAAGTAAGTTAATTTTTAGCAATGAATGAGTTTAACTAATATGAAGTAGATATGGTGTTTGAACGTCCTGTAAGTAATTTTAATAGGTTATCATTAAATATTTACTATGTTAATAAAGTTGATATTTTTTAATGTATTGCATTATCTGAGCACTGTTACTTGGAATTTTTTTAAAAAACATTTAAAAAAGAATCAAATTTCTTCTACCAATTCTTAATTATACTTAAAAAGTCTCTTGTTTAATGCTTCCTTTCATGACCCCATATAGAGAATACCATACTCAGCTCAAATGATGTGCTAGCAGAAAGGTTAAAAATATTCCAATTTTTTGTTATTTTAACTGTGGCTGAGATTGAACATATGACTTAAACTAGCATTGCTGCTTGTTGAAAACAAAGGATGTCTTCCAATTATTCTTTACCAAGTTCAGCCCTATGCAAAGGAGTACAATGGATTTCCTCTGATTTTTCTTTGGTCCTTTATTGGCTCTACCAATAATCTAGTTGGAGGTCCTCCACTTCATTGTTTTCTTTCTAAAATCGAAACGATAACTTTTTTATAGAAACCTGTCGTCTAAATATGTAGCAGCACCACCTAATGTGAGATGCTTTTGTGACCTGTAGCAAGTCAGGTTCACCATACTTTTTATATATTTTGTAATAATAGGTGATCCTATAAATGTTGTTTTGCCTAACTGATCCAAAAGTTTTCCTCTATTTTCTTTTAAAATTCAGTAAACCTTCTACCCTGTTTAAAACCCAGCATTCACTCCTGTGTAAAACAAAAGAGCTTATCGGTATATTATATTGTTTTAATGTCGATTAATTTGGAGTTTAGTTTTTTTCTAAAGCCATAAAAACCATGACAATTCTAGAATTAAAGCTCTCAAAAAAGAAAATGAAGAAATTACAAGAGGTGTAGAAGAGGTTCTTATAAGAAATGAATATTTTAAAAACTCTTTCAGTATAGAAATTTAAAAAAAAAAAAAAAAGTTACGCATAATGGTCTGTCTACTTTAATTGTAAAATTGATAAATAGTGCATACAAAGCCCTTAATTCTTTGTAATGTTAAGCTGGCAATAAAAAAAAAATCCTGAATAATACCATATGATCCGGCAGATTTATTAAAGATGTCATAAACAGCTATGAACTAATTATAGCAACTGCAATTATATATATATATATATATATATATATATATATATATATATATATATTAGAACTAATTATAGTAACTATATGGATTGCAATAAATATTAACTTTAATATTAACTTTAATAAATATTAACTTAAAAAACTAACTTTAGCAATCCATATTCTTATCTTTGAAACAATAACCCACTGTCTTCAAAAGTATTACATTTTGAGGAAAATAAAGGTTAATTAGTTATTCGGAATGTCATTTTGGAATTTTCCATATTATTTATTGAAACTGCTGGATGTTAATTTTTAAGCTTCTTTATTGTTTTTAATAAGTATCTTATATTGTGGAATTAATATAGTTAGTTTACTTTTTAGCTTAAAACAAAATTTCAAAACTATGATGTAAATGTATTCTTCAGGATGAGAATGAACATCAGTGAAATAAGAATGTGAGACAAAATTATTGATGAAATAAATAAAATTTTATTTACTTAATACTAGATTGAAAAAGTAGCTGTTACTTTCTTGAATAAAATTTTATATCTGTTAGGCAATGGATTTTTCAAATATGCAAAATTGTAAACTCTTATCAAATTATATTTTTCCTTTAATAACTTAAATAGGATGCATTTAAAAAATATGTGTAACAAGTATTGTTTCAGAGCATAATTCTTGCTCTTAATATTAATGTATATTTCCCTGGATCTGTTTTGGTAACTGACTGATTTGTGTCCTTCTTTTTAGTTCAATAATTTATGGATTTGATTTTCACTTTGTAGATATTTTCAGTGGTTTGAAATCTACTCTAAGCCTAGCTCCTGGTCAAATCAGCTCTCAACTGCAAAAAGTGATTGTTTAGGGACAAGAAAGCCAATCCTGAATATAATGAATTGATGATTACATTTTGGAATCTATATTTGATATTCTCTAATCTTTTTCTGCATATTTCCATTTTGTGTTTCATGTGTAATAGCATATATCCGAATTTAACCTTAGAAACTGTTACATTTCTAGTACATAATATGTATGTGTTGTTTTGCTGCAACTCTCCAAAAAGATAAGCATTGCTAATATACTCTTGTGTATAAATATAATATGTTTTGTGTTATAGTAAAGAAGTCAGTGTGGTGAACCATGTAATTTCATTAGATTGTGTTAAAAGTTATCGTGTTAACATCTATTAAAATACTATTGTTAACTTACTATGAATTTGCATTTACTGAAGAATACTGAAATGAAGAATATTATATTTGTATGTATTGTCATGTAAATGTTATCACTTGGGTGGAATTTATAAAGAAACACAATTACAGCTATATTAACTCAACTCTGTATTATTAAAACTAAGCATTAGCTTAACTTATGTACAGTTACTGTTCATTATAAATCAGTATTCCAGAACGTTCTAACGTAATAACACTTTAAATAAAATAAGGAATGATTAGAAAATATTACATTAGAACTAGTTTTATTTCACTCCTTCACTTGGCAAGACTTGAACCCAGGGCTTTGGCTCAGTAGAGTAACTTTTTACTTCTGCACCACAACAGCCATATTAAGTAACAATAAGTTTCACTACATTTCCCCTTTCTTTAAAAAACAGCACCCTGCTGCAATCTAGTCTGGCTCATTGTAAAAGGCTTCTTGACAGTGCTATGAGAACTCTCATTAACAAATTGTTCCTTTGCCTCTAAATAAGGCTTTAACGTGAACATCTTCCACCAGGTACGTGAACATCTTTTGGATTTCGTTCCCTCCATACTTTAGATACTCTCCATACATAGAAAGTATTATTTTCTATACTTTCTA
The DNA here is from genome assembly GCA_026290005.1 of Latrodectus geometricus. Lineage (NCBI taxonomy): Eukaryota > Metazoa > Arthropoda > Arachnida > Araneae > Theridiidae > Latrodectus > Latrodectus geometricus. The sequence goes on from JAPDSC010133410.1 coordinate 9,286, forward strand.
CTTTGTAGGTTACGTTTGATATTTTTTTGATATTAGATATGTTCTGAAATAATGTTTTAAAAGTTTTTTTTTGGAAAATCCAACATTTTGGACCCGAGTGAATACCCAAACCTATTCTCTTGTATTGTGGTTGTCTGGTTGATTATTCTTGTTGTATCGCCCTTTGTTATCTGCTTGAGCATTGCAGTTATGCATTTTTGCAAGTTGCCTTGCTTCTTCAGCTCTGCTCAATTATTGTCGTTAATTTCTGCGTTTGGAAAAATGATGTCAAATGGAGTTCCATCCTTACCATGAACAAGAAAGAATGGGTATCATGTGGGGCTATATTGTTTGCAAAAATTATGAAAGGTATAATGGTGTTCCATTTTTTCCCTCAATGTTGACATAAATGGACAGCATATCTGTTGATGTTTCTTTTAACCTCTATGTGTGGCCATTAGATTGAGGATGGTAGGTGGTCATCAGTAGATGCAACATTTGGTGCAGTTGGTTGATGGCTTTTACGTTTTGGTTAATTTTACTATTTTGGATTGACATCTTTTACGATTCCTCAATCACTTATTTCTCTAGGAGTACCATGCTTCTGGATGATTTCTTCAACCAAAAATTTTGACAGTTCTGTGGCCTTAGCTGTTACTAAGCTTTTCATCACTATGAAACTTGTCTTATAATCTGTACAAATAATAATCCATTTTTTCCTATTTTTAGTAACTGGAAAGCGTCCAAGGACATCTATTTTGATTTTCGTGAATGGTTCTTTAGGGACCTTATTAAATGAATTACCCTGGTGGAAGTTTGGTTGGAGATTTTCGTTTTTGACATTCTTGACAGTGAGGTGCATATCAGCGTGTACTGATATGTAATGCTTGTCAGTAATATTTGCTTTTTATTCGATGGTAGGTCTTGGCAAAATTGAGATGACTGGTGATTAAAGCATCATGGACACTCCTCAAGATGCCTTGGGAGTGGATGTCTTGGTATCAACAAGAGCTTAGTGGATCATAGTTTCTTTTGTCTGTTAAAACTTTTGAAATTTATCACTTCCTTTTAAAGTTCTGATTATGGTCTTCAGATGATCATCTTTTAGCTGTTCGTTCTTATAATTTGTAATGCCTGAAAAGAATGAAATATTATCACTGTCCTTGGATACTGCACCAAAATGACAAGCAGAAAAAAAGGCTTCTTGACAAGCAGTCAACATTGGAATGTTTGCGACCTATTCTAGTAAATGATGTTGATGCCATACTTTTGCTGTTTTAGGGACCACCATGCAAGCCTTAAAGATGATCTTTAATATTAGCTAGCCAGCACAAAGAGTGAGGATCTGTTGTTTCGATAAATGGTTTTCCATACAAATGAGGTCTGAATTCACTAATCACCCAGATAATAGCAAGGCACTCTTTTTTGATCACACAATATCTTTTTTCATCTGTTATCAAGGACCTGGATGCATAAGCTATTGCCATTTCCATACCATCTTTGCATGGTATTAATATTGCTCCAATGTCATAATTGCTGGCATATTCTGCATTTCTGCATCAGGTTGAAAATATCCAAGACAAGTCTGGTGGTCAATCTTTTTAAAATAAAAAAATATTCCTTTTATGTAGAGCTTCAGAAAAATTTTATATATTTCTTCACTAAATTAAGAAATGTTGGCAAAATTTCTGATAAATCGTCAATAGTATGATGATAAGCCAAAGAAACTTTGGTGATTGGAGATATTTTCTGAATTAAGAAAATCTTTTATAGCAGCTATATTTTGTAGATTCCACTTTAGTCCCATATTATTATTCTTTCTTTTACCATAAAAGTAATTGTTAAAGTTTAGTATTAGTCCAGCCTATTGGATACATTTCAGCACCGCCCTTAGGCATAATTGATGTCCTTGAAATTTTTGGTGCATAAACAATAATGTAATATAGATAGCATCAACAGATATGCCAATTAAAATCTCATAATACCATGTCCATCATCCTCTCAAATGTAACTGGTGCTGTGCATAATCCAAATGCGCTGGCTTTTAAATTCATTAGCATCTGATGTTACAAAAGCTGTTTTTTCTTCTTCTTGTGGTCTTTGTGAGCACTTTCACATGTGTTGATACTGTGTTTCACCACATTTCATATAGGTTACCTCAATGTTCAATTAATGTCAAAAATTTCACTAAATTCTTTGTTATGTTCATTCCTGTTAGTATTAATTGTGTTCGTTGAGAAAAATTCGTTACTCATAGTTTACATTAGCCATTCTCAACTTTATTGATCGAAACTGGTATGATAAGTCTTACTAATAGGTAAAGTTTGTTGCTAATGATTATAGCTTTATCTGCTTCTCCAATATTTAGATTAAAAAAAAATATATCTTCTTTGTTTACAAAAACAATGGGCAAGTTAGAGCTCTTTATTTCCACAATTTAGGATTGCATTAATGGCTTGGAATAAATTCCATCCAAGTGTCATTTGGTGACTAATATTAAGGAAACTCAAGAAATTCAAACAGGTTCATCAAGCTATTTAAATTGGTGTTTAATACACAGCATCCTGATGAGATTATAGGTTTTCCACATGAAGTTTTAAGTATAGGTCCTTTCTCAACAAATATAAGTGCATTCAGTTCTCTGCATAATTCTTCAGATATGACTGAATAGTCTACACCAGAATCAAAGGTCTTTACAGGTGACTGTCAGCAGCAAGGATAGGATGAATTGCTTCTAAAATTGATCTATTTGGGTGGCACATAATTGTTGTTAAAGCTATATAAAGAATTAGTGTCCATATTTTGCTTAAAAAATTCTCCATACCTCATAGTGTTCATGTTTTGTCATGAATTGGAGTTTCTATCAGCTTGTCTACTTGCAGATATTTATTGTCATTCTTTACAGTATCTCAAAATACCTTGGACATCCCCAATAGTAGCAGAACGGTACTTTATCAGATGTTTGTCGCATGTCCGTTTTACATTGCAGGACAGCTCTCTAGGGCTCCACATTTTAGGTGTGATCAAACTGGAACTAAATATGTTGAATAGTGCTATTGTATTTTTGTTGTCTTGTGATCAATGTTAAAGCTTTCGTAATTTTTTCCCCAAACTATAGATACAATGCCAGTGCATGTGACTGGTTTTTCACTATTAGGAATTTGCATTTCAGGCAAGATCTTTTGCTGTTCTTCCCTGATAATATTACTTACAAATGATACCAAATTCCCTATTTCTGCTTTGGCTGATTAAGTAGTAACATTAGGTAGTCTCTGAGATCTTTATCAAGATATACACCTTCTCCACAGGCTTTCTATTTGACAACAGTGTTTCATGAATGCTTTGACAGTTTTATAATCTTGACTCTGAAGGATCTGGTGTAAATATTCTAAAATCCCTTTCATGAGATGAGCCACATTTTTGTTACCTGGTATAGAAAAATAAGCTTTTTGATACAAAGTGAATATATCTTGGATATCTCGCCTATATGTTGTGAACTTAAAGATAGCAGTTTCTTTGCTTGTAGTCATACATCATCGCTTCGACGAAAAGTGTTATTCAAAGCATCCCTGAACAAATTTTGGTTAATGAAAACCTTCTTATTGTTTTCAAACCATTGCCTGGCCATTCTGACAATAGAGAATATTATGTTTGCCAAGTTTTCGTACCTTTTCTCGGAACTATTAGTAGACCAAACTCAGGAGTGAATCCTTGCAATGACTGGCCTGCTCGTAGTTTTTCAAAATTACTAATCCTAATACTCGACGCTTCTATTAGTTTCTCAATTATATAATGCTATCACTTGTGTGGAAATTATAAAAAGGCCCAAGAACATCAACATTAACTCAAACTTTTTATCATTCTACAAACTAAGTGTTAACTCAACTTATATAAATGCCGAACATTCTCGATCAGTATTCCGGAACCTTCCAGAACATTCTAACATAAGAAAAATTTTTATAGAATAAGGATTGATGATTAGAAAATGTTACATAAAAACTAATTTTCAGCAGGATTTGAACCACAGACCTTGGCTTCGTAGTGTGACACTTTACTTCTGCACCACAAAAGCTGTATTAAGTAGCATTAAGTTTTGCTATGATATTTTAAATTGAAATTTAGCTATATTATTATTAACTATTAAATGTTGAAAATTTCATAAATTTCATGCTATAACAAACTATTATAATTAAATTTGTTATTTTTAGCTGGATTTAATCATCCTGGTAACATTGATCTTAATGTCTTGAGGTTATGTTTTCAAGTATTTCTTCGTGATGCCAATAATCAAATTACTATACCTATTCCACCTGTAGTTTCTGATCCAATTTATGATAAAAGTAAGCTCATTTTATTTAGTGTTACTTTATATTTTTTCTAATATTAGAATACAATTTATTCATATCTATTTTGCTTATAGAAGCTATGTCAGACTTGACAATAATGAAACTGAGTCATTATTCAGCACCTGTTACCGGAGGTACAGAAGTTATTCTTTTATGTGATCGTGTTGCAAAAGGTAATCTCCATCTCTTTTAGCAATTCATTACTTTACCAGCTTCATGCACTAGTTTCTAAAATAGCTTTTATTTCCTGGGTTATTTCCAATAATTCAGAATTTTTAAGTTGATTGTGAACTAATGGAAATACCCCTACTTAACATGGGCTAGGTTCAAATCAAATAAGTAGTAAACCAATATTTTTTGATTAAATCCCTAGCATTTGATATGAATAGTTTTGATGAGAATTTTTGATTACCATCGTCAAAATTGTTAGTATTTTTTGACTTGGTTTGATTATTTATTTTTCAAAACAATATTGTCCTTTTTGTTTTGAGATTTTTTTAAATAAACTAACTGAGGTAATTATGAATATTTGATTTTGATTAATTTTCTTGAGAATGTTATCCATTGATGTATAGTTATGGTGATTAATATCCTTAGGATCAATGTGTTAATATTTTAAAAAACTTCTTTATATTCCAATAAGTTGTAATTTACATGTGCACATAATACCTTAAATAAATCTTCATTTTCATTTAGGTTTACCTATATTTAATAATGCTATACCTTTTATCTTTATTTGTATCCTTCTTTGTGATTGATTTATATGATAGTCCTTTAAAAAAATCCTAACTTGTTTTTATTTTATACATTTCTTTGGTTTTTGGAAAATGAAAAGTTAGTTGCATCAATTCACTGTTAAACATATTCTTTTATCTCGTGTCATAAGTATATTATTTTAATCATTATAAATTTCCTTGCATTCTGGATTGTTTTACATTACTGATACTTATCTCATAAACTTTTTTTTTAGTTTAAGATTTCTTAAGAGCAAACTTTCAGTTTATACTTTTTAATCACTTATTTTTTGTAAAATGTAATACTCAGAAACTTCTGCATCTATTAATGATTTTTAAAAAAAAGTTTTCTTTGGTTATTTGTTTAATGTTTCTAAGTCATTAATGACAAAGACTCTCTAATGGCTATTAATCTAGTAACTATGAGATGCAGGCAAAAAAGTTTACATTTTTCAATTTCCTGCAAATTTTGTAATTTTAAAGAGTTAAAATAAAATTGTTAATAATGAAATTTTAAGAAATAAGAAACTTTAAAGAAATAAAAACTAAAATAAAGTTTCTTTAATATATACTGATTTTACTTTTTAGAATTCGTTTTAGGAAAAATAAAATGTCGCATAATTTAGTAAATTTGTCAAACAAGTGAGTTTCTGTAAATTTTAGTTTATTTTTATTTTGAAACCAAATAATGAAGTTTAAGAATAATTTAGTAAATATGAATCTAGTAGGTAGGTAAAAATTTTAATTTTATTCTTTTTGATAAAATTAACTGGATTCTTTTCTTTGAAACTTATATTTTCCATAAATTAAATATAATTATTCAAAGATTTTAAATTAAATTTTCATCATTATAAATGCATAATATATAAATGTGTGTTAAATTTTTCATCTGCCATTTTGAAATTTAACTAGTCACAGATTTCTATTTTCAGATCTTTTCAAAGCCATATTGTTTTGTACAGTTTTCACTAATTGCTTTTACCCATTTTCTTGATAGGGCTAAAATATATTTATCTAAATTGCATATTTTTTCCAGACATTTAAATTTAAGTCTGAGTCTATTCATATCCAAAAATGACTTGTGCAACAATTAAACTAATCCTAAGGGAAACAAAAAATTATTGTAAAGCATTAAACATTTAACACTTTTTCAACCCTTTAAAAATAAAAGTTAAATTTCAATAATAACAAGCTGTAGTTTTTAATTTTAGACAAAATAATACAAACATTGTTTGATTTCAAATGCTGTGATATAATTATTTCTTAATAATTTAATTTGATTCATGTATAATTTTTGGTGTGCCACTTTTCATTAAACAATTCATAATTATTTAAAGAATGTAAAATACATTTGATTTTAATTAAATTCTTTCACTGTAATTTTCTTTTAGTAGAAATTTCAGTATCCCAGTAAATTTGTGTTATATTAGCTACAAGAATAAAAATAAAATTGCTTTATAATTCAATAGAAACTAACTATGACATCAGCTAAGTTACAACCCCAAACCTGAAAAATGTATGACTAAAATATTGAGAATCAATTATATATTTATTCATGACTGTTTCTTGTGTTATATGTTTATTTCTCCATTTAAAACTTCTTTTAAATGGTTATTGTGCCAAAAATGTTATTTAAAGTTTCATAGGGTTTTTCCCTCTTTTATAATAGTAGCATTTTTCAAACAATGATTTTGTTTCTTTATCAGAAGATATACAAATTTGGTTCTTTGAAGAACAAGGATCTAGGAGAGTATGGGAAAGTCCAGCTGAATTCCAACCTAGTGATGTACATAAGCAAGTTGCTATATCATTTCGAACACCTCGTTACATAAATGAAAACATTCAACAGCCAGTGCCTGTCTTTATTGAGCTTCGCAAACCTAGTGAAAATAAACAAGGAGATCCTCGTCCATTTCAGTATTTACCAATGGAAAGAGGTAAATTTACTTTTAACTTTTCATATTGACATTTAGTGTATCAAAAAATATTTTTCAGCTACTAGTAAAATTTTTGTAGTGAGCAAATTCAAAAGAAATTATAAAAACTGCATTAGTCTTTGAAATATCACCAGTTTTCCCATTGTTGTTCATTGAGTTTCCTTATCAGTTTTTCTAAATATTTGTCGCCTTTACTAAAAATTAAATTTGACAATGATTTTTGAATTTCTGACAGTCTGAACATTTTTCAATAAAGGAAAGGCAATCAATAAATTTTTCCTACTATAATGTTAAAATAATGATGTCTATTTATCTACAAATTTGCAAATTTAAAGCTTTTAATGGGCAAATTCAATTTATACTCAGTTCCTTAAATCAGCCTGTTAATGTCTTTTTAATTTAAATATACATTACTTATATATATATCATTTGAATTTCAATTTAAATAGTTTTTTATACATATGTAAGAAATGATGGGTTCTTGTAGGATTAATGATTTTAGTGGAATGGAATTTTGTTTCATTAATTTATTTTTAATTATGTTCATAAAACAATTAATACTGCAAAAAAATATTGTATTAAGTTTTAGAAAGTTTTCTTTTTAATGTATTAAATATTTAATGCAAACCTTTCAATTTTATTGATTTTATTCTAATCATACTTAAATATGGTAAACTTTATAGAATGCTAAAGAAATTACATCATCCTAATTACATAAACAAATGAACATTTCCCTTCTTGTTTGTGGAATGATCAATAGCAAAGCTGAATCAGATGGTAAATAGTTCTAAACATCAATTCAGCAGTTCATGGGTATGATTCTTACCTTGGGCTTGCTGTTTGATACAATATAACAAATATTTTAACAATGAAAGGCCATTGTAAAGCATCTGCGATATATTGCTTTTTGAGATGGTTTTTCTTGAATCGCAAAAAATATACACATTTTGCGCAGAAGAAAAAAATCCTGAAAATTCCATAGTTAATAATTATCTATTATCTTTAAAACTGTTTGAGATTAAACACGAGATCTTAAACTCAGAACAAAGTTAGCAGAACAAAAAGAGCAGTTTTACCTGTAGGTCATTGTGAATGTAGATTATAGATGCTTATCATTACATGGTAAAGATTCTCATTGGGCCACAATAAATCTAGGGTTTGGACATTTCAACATTGTAGTGAAGAGCCTAATGACTAAAGATGGCCAAATAAATCCATCAATATAGAAATCACTTATCCTGATTTTGGTATACTAGACTTTACTCGCTTTTTTAAATTATATTTGCAACTTTCTTGAATTTTGGAATTCATTAAGATAAGCCTAAAAAATACTATGCAACCATACCATTAATAAATAGTATGAAATAACCATACCACATTATGTATGATTATTTATATATAAAAGGCAGATAGAAACCGGTAATATCTAGTTTCTGTTTTATTGTGTTTACAAATAGGAAAATATCTTTTGGTGAGATGGTTCTTTCTTAAATTTCACAGAATTTAATTGATTAAAATTAGTTAAGTTAAAAAGAAAAACAGCTCTAATATTTTTTAATTCAGTGTAATTATGACATTGATTAGTAAAATAATAAATTTAAGCTCCTTAACATTGGTCAAATACCATTTGGAATCTTTACTGGAATAAAATATCAAAGTTTAAATATTTTCTTGAATATTTAATTTCTTTGAATTTTACTTAATTGAAGTTCACTTGTTATACAAAAAGCATAGTGATTTATTTAAACATTTTTAAATTAATAACATTAAGATACTAAATTGCCCCAATAAAAATCACTTGTTTAAATGAGGATGTTACTATATGTTACTATATCACATGTTACTATATTCACAAATTTTCTGACACTAATTAATCTTTCGACCTATATACATTATTCACTAAAATATAGAATATTGAAATAAAAAAACAAGCAAAATAATATTAAAGTCACCCATGAGTTTAATTCTCCTCAAAAGAAATTAACACAATATACATACACTATTAGCATGTTAATTTGCCATGGTATGCATATTGTAAGTGGTGAAAGTGGGCACTATCTTGCTGTAAGTATTCATATCATTTATGCAGATTCTCAGACATATCCTGAAACAAAAATTGCTGCTGCTAAAGGAGTTGATTTCCATGTAATGCAGGCCCAGTTTTTGCAATGTTTAATACACACTCCTTTAACATTCCCTACCAGCAGTTTTATGAGATATAGAGAATAGGATTGATATGGGAAGTAAGTACCACATGAAAGTATTTATATCATCCATTCATTAGAGTCTGAAAGTATGCAACTGCTATTGGAGAAGAGAATAAGAAAAAAGTTTAATAGATGATATGGTATCCTCTTACAGATATACAAGCCTCACAGCATGATTTCATATATGAAATAATGCAGTTCATGATTTCCTGTGGCAGTTGATTCTCCTCATGCATCAATGTTGCTTTTGGACCCTGAATGGTTCTTGGAGAAGAGTTGTAAGTTGCATTTGCTCTCGCCAGAGCATGCCAGACATGCTCTATACCAGGGGTGGCCAAGATGTTGACCGCAGTCGAGTGGTAAGCCGCGAAGACATTTTAGGTAGTCCATGCGACCATTCCGATAATGACCTCGGATATTAACAATTTAATGTATGGCATAGAATCAATGAATTATTTAAAATAAAAATTTACCACTGTCTAAGCTTTAAAACCCAAAACAAACGGCAAATATTTACGATTTAAAGATTTATGATTAAAGGTTTACGATTTAAAACCTAAAACGGACATGATAAGCATAATTAAAACATTAAAAAAAAAAAAACTATAGAAAGGTATGCATCTCAACTAAGAAAACATGAGAAACTTCAAAAATACGAAGGAAGAGTGCATCCATTATCCAAACCGAGACTTCAAAGATTTCGCTTAATACTTACTTGTGTTTTAATAATTTGAAAGAAGATTCGCTGACTTAATTAGGTTGAAAGAAATACTCAATTTTATGATATTTCCATTTAATGAAAATGTCAACATTGATGATGTATCTGAAAAATAGGACGTTTGATACATATCACATCAGTCACAGTCGACAAAGAAATTATTAAATTATGATGCGATATATACTTAAATCCAGAGCATATTTAGCAGTACTGATTTTTGGAAATTAATTTCTGAGGAAACGTTTCCAAATATTTACAAACTGATTTTGTATTTGAAATCATAAATTAATTTCTGAGGAAATGTTTCCAAATATTTACAAACTGATTTTGTATTTGAAATCATACTTTGGATTGAGGTATCTTTGTGAATCTGCTTTTCAACCATGAACAAAAAACAAATATTGGTTGCATTTAACAAATGAACATTTAATTTCGTGTGTATGCATTGCAATAAGCTCGTACCAGCCACCATGATAAACTTGTCGCAGATATACAGTGCCAAATTTCAACTAAACAAAGTGAATAGGATGGTCACTTTATGATATATGAATACTTTGATTATTTTCATCAGTAAATTTTTTTTGTAAGTATTAAGTTTTTTTTTTAGAAAAATTACATAATTTACCATTTTTTCTTGTTACCGAAAATAAATATGTACATTAATTTAGCTCTGCCATTGGTAGACCGCCTTCGATTTTTTAAATGTGGAGTAGACCCTGGATCCCAAAAGTTTGGCCACCCCTGCTCTATACTATAGAGTCTATAGTGTTGAAGTTTGGAGAGATCTGTTTGGCCAGTCAATTTGTTAAATAGCCTCGCTTTCTAGAAACATGTTGATAAGAAGAGTTCTAAGTGACTGTGCATTATCTATTAAAATGAACTCTATGCCAACTGTGTGCCTGAAAATGTGAACTTAGGGCTCTAAAACCTGATCTCTATATCTTACAGCAGTTACATTGCTTCTGCCAAAGATATATGGTGTATCTACCATTTAACCATACCATCAAATCTCCATCATCATCATAATGGTTGGTTTTGCAAACACTAGCAGTAAATAATTGGTCCCTGGTTCTCACTATATGAACAAACAGCAAGAATATGTAATTAAGATAAACTGAAATTCATCCGTGAAGAGAACAATCATGCATTAATCCATACTTAAATTTCTATGCTTTCTGCATAATGCTAAATAAATTCTCCTGCGCATAGAAGGGAGTGGAACATAAATTGTATGTCTTTATGCAAACAGATCTCTTACAGAAAGTCTTCAGGAAACAGTAACCTTTGAAACTCAGTTTCCTGTGACCATATGCTAGTCACAAGGGAGCTTAGAAGCTGTAATATCCATATTATGCCTTGTTAGAATAGATAAATGGCAATCATCTCTGGCTGTTGTGGCTCTTAGACAATCTTGCATAGTCTTTTTTTTTCAATAGATTCAATCTCCTAGAGCTGTTTTCATAATTTGAAAGGGATTCTGGGCGTTGTTAAATTAAACTCCCTATAAATATAAACTTGAGACTGGCCTGCTTTGAACATTTCTACAATTCACTGAATCTTATTCCATCATTTAAATGTTAGTAATTACTCATTGTTACAGTTGCAATTTAAATTTATTTGATAGCTGCACAAAGACACTAAAAAATTTGGCAAGGTGCAGTAGCCAACAAAAATTGTGTATTATAACCCATTTTTTAAAGGCTGTTCTACTGGTCTGGTCCCCCATATGTGTGCACATGAATTGCATTTTTGTATCAAAGTAGTGGTTTTACATTTCATTCATGTATTTTTAAGAAATTTAATAAAATCTCTTAATACCAGTGTTCTTTTCACTACTTACTTACAAAGACAGCTGTATCAAAGCCCCAACGACAAACACTACCTCATGTTCAAGATGCATAAGTGTCAGTACTGTATATTTTGACCCATATTATGTTATAGAAGAAAAAATCTTAATTGGCAATTATGTATTTTAAGAACTTATTTTAATGGAAATTTTTAAAGTGAATTTTATAAAAAAAATTACAAGTATGTGAACTTGTAAATATCAGATTTTGTGGATTTTTTGTTTACTTATATTGTTGAAATTAAGCTGTTTTTAAAACTTTTTTTTATCCTATTCTTATAATATCAAATATACTTATTTGAGGTAAATTCAAATAGATCCTGAAGGTCTTGCTAGAAAAAAATTGAAAGTTGAAGAACGCATAGACTTGGATAGATATTTTCAAGGAAGTGTTCTTGCTGGTGGATCAGTTACTCAAGGTAATTTTTTTTTGACTGTCATATTAACATAGCTATGATTCCTTTAAATGTGTATCTATTATATTTTATGGCTTTTCAAAATATGTATATCATTTTAGAACACCAACTTCCTATTGGAGTTCCAAGAGTGTCTAGACAGTTAGCAACACGGCAAAGAGTAAAGGCTGAATCTTCTCTAGGTAATTTTTGCCTTTTATTTATTTTAATTAGTTGTAGATATATGCTTCGAATTGGAAAAATCTATTGCCATAGATTTGTATTATATTTCTTCATTTAAAGTTTAACTTTTCCTGAATTAAAATGAGAATTTTTTTTACTGTCCCCTGGTTTCTTGTTATTTCAAGTTATTCATGGTTACAAATCATGCACAAAATTAATGGCCAAAATTTATTATGCAGTTGGCTTTTTTAATGCAGTTTATAATTGACAAATTAATAATATTTAATTGCTTGTAAGCTATGAAAAATCAGTAAAATTATAATGCAATAATTAAGATAATAAGCATTTTGTTTGTCCAATTAAATTTGAAGTTATTTATAAATTTTATAAAATTTAGAAAAATTTTATAAAAGCAAGAAATATTTAAATACCACTATAGTTTTGTTTGTATTATTTATCAAATACTTGATGTGAAACAAATATTAATGTAATATTCAAATTTAAAACTATAAATGTATGTTGTATAGGATTTTGATTAATAACTGAAATAATTAAGAAATTAGGATTGTTATTCTATTTAATAAATACATTTTAAACTCAATATATTTGCAATTATTCTTACTGTGACTTGTACATTTTACTATGGATAATTGAAAAAAATTACAATTTTTTTAATTAAAATTATTAAATTTAAATAACAATCTATTATTGAAAAGTAGTTACATTAAATATTTATAAGAGTAATTAATTAGTTTTTACTTTAAAATAAGTAATTGCTAGTTTAATGGTTAGCACACTGGTCTTCGGTTCAAAAGTTCCTGATGGTTCAAATTCCACTTTAAACAGTTTGTCCCAGTGCAATTTAACTATAATGTTTAAAATTAACCATAGAGCTTCAACCAAATCAAACTTAATTAATATTCAGTTTCAACAAGATTCTTAAAATAAGCTTGGAAAAAAAATCAGAAATCTAATATATCTACAAATTAAAAGTTTATATACTAAACTTATTTGCAAAATGAAATGCTTTTTTCACTCATAGTACGTGGAGGAGCTTGTGGAGATGATTTCTTTGTCGGAGCATCATCTTATGCTTCAGCTGCTGAATACACTGCTGTATCAGTATTACCACCTGTTTCTGTTCCCTTGGGAGTGCCTCCTACAACATCCCATCTTATTCCTTCTCATTCCCCTAACTTGGCTGCATCTCCTGGTGCCCACAGTCATTCATCTGCCACCCCTCCATTAGAATCCATGCCTTCACCAGTCATGCATCAAATGATGCCATCAACTGAACCCACCAATCAACAAAATGTACAAGCTGCAGTGGATGATGCCATGATTGAAAAATTTGACAGTCTTGATCTAGATGAACTTGGCTTGAACTTGAACCTTCCTCAGAACCTGTCTGCAAGCTTGTACGACAGCGCTCTTAGCATCACTGAACCTACTTACCAAGAACCCTTGGAACAGTTAAATCAGCAGGACTGAGTTCGTTTCTGTTATTACTTAATAACTTTTCAAAAGTGAAATATTTGCCAACTTTGGATGAAAATATTTATTCTATTGAAATTTGTTTTTTTAACAAATGATACTTGTCAAAAATGCAAATTGCAGTTTTTATTTGCCGTAATTTAAACATATATATAATTGTGCCTTTGTAATTTAGGTAGTGTATATTATCTATATTGGAAGAAGCAGAATTTATTTTTTAATGTTTTATGTCATAGCTTTAGCTTTATAAATAGGAAAATATCTTTTACAAATTAGTATTTTCATATAAATATATGAAATGAATGCTTTTTATAATGTGCTTAAATTTGTAATTTAAATACTCTTACTTTTATAATAGCAGTTTTTAAAAAATTTTCCATTATTAAAAAATATTTCACTTATTTAACTTAAAAATATTTCACTTATCTTCTGAAGATAATAAACAGTATTACGATTTCAATCGTAATCTCAATGTGTTCAAATTTTTTGGAATATTTGTAATATCTGTGTACATAGTTTTTTTTAGATGTATAGATTTTGTTTAATCTATATTTTTATTATTTCATGTTGTATTTAATTCTTTTATGAGGTGAAAAAAAAAATAACCTACATTAAATGTTGCATTTTTTTTATAAGCATGTATATTTGTCATTAGGAAGTCTGTAATGTTAATTATAATTTTTTTATGCAAACACGTTTTGATATATAATTAATTATGTAAAACTTGCAATAATTTTCTTACAATATAAATTTCATAGTCTTAATATTTTTCATTTTAAATGTATAAATCTTCATATTCATTCAGTTACATTTTGCTTCTCTCTTTTTATATTTATGCAGTACTTGTGAAAATATAAATAACAGTTATAAAAATTTTTTTTAATCTATTTACTGTTCAATTCTGGACGAAAATTAAAACTAATTAAAAGTGATAGTATGCTTTTTAATGATTTGAATAATTACAATTCCATTGATGTATTTTTAATATCCAAAGAAATATTGTCTTTCACATAGATTATATTCGAATGTTATGTAAAATATGAAAGTCTCGGATCTTGATAAAAAATGTTTTAATAATAAAAAGTTGTTGGTTTAAGATTGTCAAAAAATTCTAGTTATTTGACTGTCTCAAAACTGTTGATAAAAATAATATATAAAAATCAAGTTTTTTTATGTAATTGATAAAAATGTCTTCGATTGATTCTTAAGAAATGTTGGAATGTCAGCATTAAATATCTGCTAAGCAACCAGTTTGTTATTTGTTATTTTTTTTAGATAGCTGTTGCCATTTACATATTTTGTAGATATTTGTTAATTATATAGATATATATTTTGTTTTGTAAATAAAATTTTCTTTATTAGATAAAAATTATGAAATGTATGTAAAAATTGAAAAATGACTTTCAGTCCTGACATTGTTTTTACTTATGAAAGAATTATATATTTATTTTCTATTTTAATTTTTAATTTTTTTTTAATATTCAGATTTATATTTTAATTAAAACCTTTTCTGACAATCATTTCTTAACTGATAGTTTAGCAAGAATTTGGTATAAGAATTATAAAATGTTGAAGTTGTGTGTTTATTTTCATGAAGATGAATATTTGGATAACTTGCAGAGAAGTATGCTATGTTATGTGATTTAAATTCTTTTACAAATAATACATTTATTAGTACAAGTTGAGTTATGAGCTAAATGATGAGTACTCTGATTTTTAGCTCAATTTCTCTTGAATTTTTCACTCATTTAAAATTTCAATTGGCCCTTGTGGGCAAAAGGACACCGTAGAATGTGGACCAAATCTATGGAAGAATGTGGACTAAATCAATTAGGCTGACACCACCATGAACTGTCAGTTTTTATTGAATTAAACCTCATTTAATCATAAAGTGATAAGAAAACCAAATCATTGATTTGATAATTTAATTTCAAACCAAATTATCATTATTTCAACAATTCTCCTTAAAAATTATTCTTTGAGCATTCTTAAAAGATGATTTTACGTAGATCATAACAAAGTATTCCAATTTTTTATCAATTGTCCTAAAAATATGGACAAATTTTTTAATGAATTTATTGTATAAAGCTTGTGAAAATCATCTTTCAAAATTGAAATTAGCCTTGTTTAAATTGAATAATTTTAACACCTTAGTGTAAAATATATGAGGATTTCATTGTGCATCTTATATATTATGATTTCATTGATTGGCATTTTGTAAAGTAACAACTAGTTAGTAATTGGGTGCAATGTTGATGTGTGAGCATATAGTTTATGGATATGTTAGTTGTGATATATAGAGAATATTGAAAGTTAAAAGAAATTACTATAAAAATATATTTATTGTTTTTAAAATCATTAAAGTTCCTTGAAGCATTTTAATAAAGTACCTCTGATTAAAATAAATTAGCACGTTTCTCATTTTAAAAATAATGAATTTGTATTAAAGTTTATATATTTTGATTTATATTAATTTTTTAATATTTGAAAAGAAAGGTAAAATGTATAGTGTGCACTAAATATTGTTTCTAAAGTATCCATCACAACTATTTATTAAATAGGTTAGAAATAGGTATGAAAATATTAAATCAAATATTGATGCATTTAATTGTTCTTCTATAGTTTTCATAGTTGATATTAAAGTGAAGCTTATCACTTATATTCTACAGTTTTATTATTTAATTTTTCTATTTCAATGAAAATGTGAGATTTTGAAAGCAATATTGTTAGTAATCATTTAAGACTTCTGCTCATTTTCAATGAAAGAATTCATTAAACTAAAATCAATAGTCCTTTATGCTTTTAAAAATCACTTCAAATAGCCTATAAAGGAACTAAAATTGTTTTGTGACATTTTGCAAATTTTTTAAGAAAAATCTATGAATGTGATGAAAAATAGGAATCCAACAGTTCCTTCATTAGATTTTGCATCAGATAGATAAAATATTTTCATAAATTATAATTCTACAATAAAAAACACTCATAATTTAAGTGTTTTGTTAAAATTGTGATTCTCTGGTAATTTTATTTTAATATAAAAATAAATTTTTTCATTGTTGCTTACACAAATTTGATTTTTTTAAAATAAAGTTTGTAGTTTTGAGTAACAATGAATTATATCTATTGTTTATTCATTAATAGGTTTTTACTCATTTTAATAAAATTATGCATCAAAATAGTAATGTGTTAAAATAGGTTTTTATTTATTTGCAGAATTATGATAATAGATAATTATTTTGAAAAGCGGCCAAGTGTTCATTTATTTGGGCTTTTAAAATGATTTTATCTGTTACTGTAATTCTTACATATTTTTTCAATCAAAATATTTTTATTTCTAACTATATTGATAAATTTATAGTAATTTTGTATTGTTTATAAAATTCTTATTGCATTCCATCCTTCACTACTTTTTGATATTGAATTTTTAAGGAAAATATTGTATTAATGTACAACTGCATAATAAAGACTTTTCTTCTTTGTAACCATGATTTTATCATTTCAACAATTTGGATTGTGTATCTAAAACCGAGCTGGTAGCTGAATGGTTAGCACTCTTGCTTTCCATTCAATAGTTCTTGGGTTCCAATTCCACCTTAGTCTTGGATGTTCATAGTGGTTTGGAATCCACTTTAAATGTAAGTCCTTATTTAATAAGCTCTCGTGTACAAGAATGACCATTGAGTAACAAATGTACCCAAACAGTTATGAATATGCTATACACCTGATATTCATAACTGTTTGGGTACATTTGAGGAGTGAGACTCATTATCTGTTTATTTCAGTATAATAGTCTTCAAATAGTTCAGTACTCAAAGGTTAAAAGTTTTGACTTTGTGTGCTGGATAGCCCAAGTAAAGTAACTGTCTCTTTAACCTCACTCCATATGATTATTTAAAATCGAGTTTTTTAAGTATTTACGTGATTATGTTAACTTAAATGCTTCCTTTCTTTTTACTAAAAGAGAATTCTCAATTATCAACATAGCGAAACGTTTGAAATATTTAGACAGATGAGATAGAGATAATATTGATGATGGTCCTGATGTGTTTCTTAACTGAGAAATTATATTTTCAACCTTGAAAAAGATCTAAGTCCACATGATCAGTTCATCACTCAAAGTAAACCACTTTCTATGGCATTATCACAAGTTCATTCGATGCTTCTAGACACTGAGCAGGAAATATTTAACTTTTATGTACCAACATTCCATGAAAAAGAACCTGTATCAGTAGTATCGAAAGAAAAATTACAGGAAGTTGAAGCTGGAGGAATTATTGTGAAAACAGGAAATGTGTGTTTCAAAGAAGAATAAAAAGAAATTAAAAGAGAATTATGCTTTATTTGCTAAATATCAAATAAGTGATCCATGTTTTATTTTCGATATAAGACAGGGCAATCGTTCTAAAGATTCTATTATGTTTTTAAAAACACATTTTTTTTATGCTCAGTTGTGTAAAGGTTTAAGTAACAGAATGCTTCGCAGTATTTATATTAAAACTAGAGAAGCATTTCATCCTCATAAAAATAACAGTTGTCCTTAATAAAGTTTCTTATTTTGAAAAACAGCCATCTTGGGAATTAATGAACTAAAATTGCCAAAAATTTAGAAAGAACATTAAAAAATTGTAGCGAAATTCATCGTTGGCTTGAAAAACGTATTAAAAAAGGAAGGTGGTGCGTGGAAGAAGTTGAAATTCTACAACATGTTCTAGAGAGTTGTAGAGTAGTGATATAATTGTCGGTACTTCAAATCTATCTGCCAATCAAATTGAAAATATTTTTAAAATAAAGTAGCTGAATTAGTACCATTCCGGAATTTCTTTTTGTGTGACTTTGTTGGGCAAAACACCATGGGACAGAACACTTACTATTGAACTTTTTCACACACAAGCCTTGTTATATCAGCTCTCAAAACCTATAATGATTATGCGGCCTAGGAGGGAAGTTGAGTTCGAAGAAATGCAATTAAATCCTACGTCGAGAGAAAATGAAATTACTTTCCGAATAACCCAATAGTACACCTCCATTTTACTTCAAAACAAACTTCAGTAATCCATATAAATCAATAAGATAAAAAAAATATATTTTTAAATTTAAATTCTGAACAAATATGTAATTTTCCGAGAAAAACTAATCAAACGATGTGCAAACTCGAAATTGCTTAAATAAGCAAGAGTTACCATAAGTTGTGATATATTTGGCGATTAATTATTGGGATGCACTTATTATAAAAGTACCTCCTGTCCAGATTTTATCTCTTTCATTAGTTTTAATCTTTCCTCTCCTCGTGTCCAGCTTTCATCAAACCACTTGCTACGCCAACTTTTCAAAAAGACTTTTACCCGTTTTTCTTGTGATATGCTGCATCAACTCTTCAACCCCACTACTGACACCAGTTGAATCGCGTGTTGATTGAGAGTCGATAAAACAATCACTTAAAATCACAAGATTTTTATTCATAATAAATTCAACAGACTATTGATCACAATTACACAACTCCAAATTATGTAATATAGCAGGAAACAGCTTCCAATCACAAAAGTCTCAAATACTTCAAACAGACAACAGCTTCTATAAATTAGACTAATATTCAAGACTGATCGTCTTCACTAACTGTAGTTATTACTAATGAAGTTTATTCTTGTAAAGTTTTGCTTGGAGGGTTGACATTTTTTTGATGCTGTAGGAAATACGACTTTGGCACTTTATCTTTCTTTATTATTGCAGTAGGATTCATATTGTCTCTGAAAATCTTGCCCTCTTGATTATGAAAAAAAAAAAGAAAAAGAAAACATAGATATTGTTTTCTGTATACTCAGATATCAAAAGACGTGAGCATTATGCAGAAAAGATTAATTCAATCGCGATGGTAGTTCGAATCCATAAAGTCCACATAGTGAATGCAGTCGGAATAAAATATTCCTAAATATAGATAACCGAGCTAAAATAAACATAGAAATAATTAGCAATTGTAAAAATTATTTTGAATTTTATGATATTTATATTGGTAAAATGGTGTTTCTCTCATTTTTTAAGTGAAATGTTTATAATTAGAAAACCATATTTGAGAATGTAATAAAAAATGGTATTTTTAATATAACTAGTCCGATAGTAAAATGATATAATAAGTTTACTGATTTAATAAACTAATATATGATTTCATATTTGTGATTATAAGTGGGAGATAATAGATGAAATTTAATTGAATAAAATTCCGGTTTTGTTTGCCCGCCAATATTGAATTCAGAATAGCTGCGCGGAATGAAATGAAACTGATGTTAAAGTATATTAATTTCTGATGCTTCAAAAACAGAGCCTTGTAGTTCTTTTCCTTCCTTTTGAGATTTCTTCAATGCGTTGATGAAAGCTGTAAGAAAATTATTAATAGAATATCCGATAAATCACTTCTTGTATTCCCGCAGTGTACCCACAGAATTTAATAATTGAATAGCTTAAGTAATTTTTTAAGCATTCCCTACTTTATTCGATATTTACTTTTAGTTCATTCATAAGTTCAACCTCATTCTGTAGTGGAAAAAATAACATTTCAAATGAATATATTGCAAATATCGTTGAAATGCACCAACTAAATGGTCAATATTCTCCATCTGTTTTAAAGATTGTTATGATTTATACTTCGAGTTTCCATAATTATGAAATATTTCAAAAGTTGTAGTCCGACTTGTATATATTACGCCTGCCTTGACTCTATCCTTCCAAAATTATTATGCAGGTTATGAGAATATGCATAGAATACTTGAAATTATTTTATGTATTATTATCATCTAGATACTGATCAATAAAGGTCAGAATAAAATTCGAACATTTAGAATTTAATAAAATTAAAAGTGAATCATTTAAAATTATCTAACGACTAAGCAATTTATTTACAGAAAATAAAATGATTCATTAACATAATGCAAGGAAATGACTAAGTAAGAAATTTTCTTCATGCAATTAATTTTAAGTAATTACAAACAATAATTAAAAAGTACAAATAAATTTTGAAGGAATAAATATAGAAATCATTTAGAAACTTTCATAACGAAAATTTAATAATATAATTCTCTAAGGTATCAGGAATTTCTTAAAAATTTGATTGAAAAATTTAAAAGTGATTCACATTATTCTCAGCATATTATTTTCATTACAACATTCAAAACAATCAACAGAAATAGTTTTAATAAAAAGCAAATGAATAGAAATGCCGGTTTACTCTTTGGAAAAATTATTCCCATTGCTTAAGTTGTTAGCAAATTAATTATAAAATAAATCTTCAATTTATTATGGACAAACCATGTTTTGCAAAAAAGAATTAAAATTTCCCGGGGACTATTTTTCAAACTAACATTTGGATGAATTAATAATCAAAATACATTTATCGTGTTTTCATTTAAAGAAGTAATTTAACATAAGGATCAAACAATTTTAAATTAGAACGTACTCAAAAATAAGGTGGAATTTTTCGATAAAATGTAAACTCAGAGTGGAGTTAATCTTACAGTATATATGTATAAATATATTACTCTTTCAGCTAGTCCAGCTATGTTTCGCTGCTAATATTGCAGGAAAAATATACAAGGACACGCATTTTGAGAAAGGAAGAAAATGGAAAAGACGTTACATTAATTTAGTTTTCATGTAAAGATTTTTTATCTGGTTTTTATTTCCCAGATTTTCTTCAAGCTTGTTTTATGAAAAATATAGTTTCGAGAATTCTGTTTCTTACGATGAAATTTGTATTAAAAGAATTTACGAGAAAAGGAAGAAACATTGCAAAAGAAAAATATTAAATTATATAAATAAATATGTTTTTATATTTATAGATTTTTATGAAGATTTCAGATTTATCATTATCAAGCTAATTCAAAGTATTCTTTCGAAATACTAAGGCACTCAAATTTTTATATCTTTAAACTGCATTCGCTACAAAAAAAAAAAATCTGCTTAGTATTAATAATACTTAATGCGTATGGCTTAATTTACTAAATACAATCTTTTAAAGGCAGATTGTGAAGTAGTAATAATTTTATTAATCCATTTCTTAAATATTTTATAACCATTTTTCACATTTTTATTCGAAATTTATATCGTTAAAAGTTTATCAATATATATTCATTTTATTAAATTATATATAACAATTGTTTTTCCGCATTAATTTTTTAAAATTATTTATAATTTCTGTAAAATACTTTTTTTAATTTCAGATTTCATTTATAAAATTATTAGAAATTTATGTAGAAAGAATTACGGAAATGGTGAATTATATGTAATAAATATAATTTTTTTATGTATAACAACTCATGAGCTATATATATAATCATGCCATTTACAAAAGCACGATTTTATTCCTTATAATTAGTTCTAATTATTTTGCGCATATTTACTTTCAATTGGACTGAATGTAAGAATTTATGAGATTAAAATTTTTTATCATTTATTTTATAATTTCGTAATTGCATTTTTTCATAGAATGAAGTCAAATTTATATGTAATATTTGCATTTAAATATCAAGAGATAAAATGACTCATTTATAAAATAAAGCTCTGAATGTAAAAAATTTACTCCTAGTAAATTAAATTTGCATATTTAGCCCTAAGGAGATCTAACAGAAGGAAAATTTTAAAATGTTATTTTTTGATAAATATGTCAGCAAATAAAAATAATTAACAAAAATTAGTAAATAGTTCAACTATTAAATTTATGCTAAATATAGATTTAGTTTATAATGTTCCAACCAATAAAAGAATAGTTGTTACATGAAATTTGTTACTTATTATTTTAGAAAATTTACATAAGTACGTAATATATAAGAACATTATGAATTTAGAAATGCATTGCAATATATAATTTAAACTATAATATAATGCATAATGTGCTTTAATTCAAACCTTTCTCAAAATGGAAAATCTCAGATTTGATAATAATCATTCTTGATCAACAGGAAAAAGAAATTATGATTTTGTTTTGAATATGCATGGTGTTCAGGGTGAGTGCTTAGGAGTTTTCATCGACAGTTTGTGTTATCTCGACCATGAAAATTTTGTGTGGGCAATATTATCGTCTTCAGTGAATAAATAATTTACGCAAATATTTTTATTCTTATAGTATAGTGGCTTAGTATTCAAGCTGAGTTTCTTGGTCAAAAAGGTTCTGGGCTCGATTTCATTCATTGAACCACTGATAGATGTTCAGAGACCATGTTGTAGAAATCGTATTATACTGGGGATATTATAAGGTCTCTTAATATTTTCGCATAAATAGCTTTATGGGAAGACTTTCCATTTGTAATGGGTCGAATTCACGTGCTGCAAGGTGTAAGAACTCGAAAAACTTCCAAGCACCTTCAAAGACAGACTTGTATGTATTCATACATAGTGTTGATGGTGAACTCCGGATTGTACTTCAGGTTGAGGGCCCAACAGCCTAGTAGTTTTAACCACGATCAGGTGACGAGGTCATACTAAAGCTTCTTTCTATACGCAAGCCACATCAGCGGAAGGACTTGGGACGTCATGGATACGACAGTGACTTACTGAGACTGCACTAAACCAATGAGTGAGATGTGGTCTTCCTTGCTGCATCAAGCGATGATTCACTTTTTGGACCTTACGGACAGCGGCTCTAGTCACTGAACTACTGCAGCTCAGTCGTGCATGTAATAAGCAAAACCACAACGTCTATCTTTCACTGTTCAAGAGCCATTGGGAGCGAATCCAGCACCCTATGTTCTGAAAAGCTTTGTTTTACCATTGGGCAACGGTGAATCAGAGATGGATGTTGCACTTCTTTTAATGTTTTTCAGAAAGAGTTCATATGATCTTTCCATGCTTTCTTCTTCGTAACATGTGAATATGGCCTACTATTTATAAAAATTTCTACCAGATGGTAAAGAAAAAGCTGATTGTCGAATGTCGTACAAGTCTTCAGCACTTAATCTGTTCCGCTACGCTTAATAATTAACAACATAGAAATAACATATATATTATCTTTGAATGTTAAAATATATATTATGTTGTAGAATTATTATTAACTATGTATATACACAAATCTCACATTTAAGAAAAGTTTCTTACCTTGATGAAGACTTTTTGTAAATTAATATCTTTATGGTTATCACTTTTAATGTAAGAATCAATCCAAGTCAAATGTGTATTCATGAAGAATTCATTTGAATTAAATAAATGCTATTTTCAAGAGTTGGCTCTTGGAAAAAACATTTTGCACAAATACTGTATAATCCATAATGCCAAGTTTTGAGCTTGGTGATATTTTTGGCGGATTTCCTTGTTTATCTGGCTTAGTCTGGTTCTTATGACAACCTGGTTCTTATATCATAGAGATGGAGGCTAATAAGCATATTTTACATAATTCTACTTTGAAAACCCTAATGTTACGTCATCGCGAAGAAATTAAGAACATTTTCTTCCATTTTCATATTTTAGTTAATATTCTTATATATTTTTAAGCCAGCCGATGCCTGAATGGTTAGCGTTCCTGACTTCTAGGCTATTGGTCCCTGGTTCGAATTCTAGTTTGGGCACGAATGTTTCCTTTTTCTCTCTGTCCTTATTCTTTCTTCTGAGATGATTGATGAGAATGTGGCCCACCATATAAACAGGTTTGTAGTGGTATGACATGGGTAACGCAACCCGCCTCCATGACTTGTTTCACTGGTGTCCACCGGGTAACATTAAATGAGTAGCAGCTTGAGGCCTTGTTATGGGTCAACCAATAACAACATTTTTTTTTAATATTTCAAGATTATATATTTGCATTTTTTATTTATTAGATTTCAATTTATTATTTAGGTGTATAAACTTTTTACAGGAATTTATTAAGCCACGATTACGACAACTTCGCGTCATCTTAGAAACTTTTTTTGTGGCCAAAAAACTTCAAAAATTGACATGATGGTTTTTGTGGCATTTGTACCTTATATTTAAGAGACATAATAATCTTACAAAAATAAATATAACCAAAATAAATCAATAATTTTATTTATTTCCCTGACATTTTGTTAAATGTGTCATGTAATAATTTCAATAATTTCATTTCAGGATAAGGTTTTAACATTAAAAGATTTATATTTTGAACTTATATATTTATAAAATTTAAAGTATTTTTGAACAGCAAATATAAAATGCATGGTAGTATAAGAAAGTGTAAAGCAAAAAATAAAACCGTACTATCTTTCCATTTGTCAAAAAAATTTGTTTTGAGGCATAATTTAAGTAAACTCAGATCTCAGATTTCTTTTACTTGAGCATTTCTTAGCACTTAAAATGATAGTTTAATACATTTGAAACAAAAAATGTAAAAAGTTTACTTTAGCGTTAACTTTAAAAACTTTTAAAAGGCAGTATTTATAAAAAGAAAAACCAGTAGAAATTGATGTATGCTCCAATCTCACGTGTCAAGAGAATGTGTTAACGCTCTCATAAAAAATACTTTAAAACATTGTAACATTGTACTTTTTTGATAAAAAAAGTTTTTCTTTTTTATTTTCTTGAAAGTATTTTTAAATGTTCACAGCTTTAAAAAGGTTTTTTTTTTTTAAAGAAGGAAATAATATAATGAAAAAGGCAACTAAATTTATTTTAAAATAGAAAGCAATATTTAGCACAAATGCACATTTTTTTTCCTAGATTTAAACATTTTAATTTAGAATTTTTTAGTGTCATTTTTCAGCCTGTAATACGAGTTTTATCCATTCTAATGTATTAGAAATATTTTCTTTTATTTCTGAAGCTTATAGAAAACTTTAATTTTTTAAAAAATATGTTTGCACTTCTGTAGCAGAAATTAATGATTTAGTTTAATTCGAAGAAATGAAATTGAGGCCTTTCATCAAGATTTATATGGTTCCATTCAGGGGAAATTCTTACAAAAAGAGTAAATGAGTAAAAGTTTTCATTAAAATGAAATTTTTTTTACTTCGTTGGAAATATTCAATACTTAAGACATTTGATGCATATTCGTATTCCAAAATATTTTATAGATGAAAAAATTTGATTACTTGGTTTTTAAACATCTTTCTTACTAAAATTTCTAACTTATATTAAATGAATTGAAACAGTCTTTTTCCTGAAATCAGTTAATGATATAGATTTTTTTTAAAAGAATAAATCCCTAAAATATATTAATTCTTTTTCTCATCAAGACTTATAAATTTTAGTTTCAAAAAGCTCTCTGTGAGAAATAGAAAGTTATCCTTCTGTGTTCATAATAAAAAAGCACATACGCCTATCTTGATTAATTACATAAAAGAGTTATTATTTTTTGCTTTTATAGTGATGCCATTAATAATATTCTTAAAGTATTTTGTATATCTGATATTACAATAAGGTACATGTGATCTAAGAAAACTTTTGATATACAATGCTTCATTAAAAATATTTTTTTTCTGTAAAATGAAAAAATGGCTGACCTGTCTCTGCAATCGGGATTTTATATTTACTTTTAACACACACACACACACACACACACACACACACACACACACACACACA
>JAPDSC010133410.1:42387-53802 GCA_026290005.1 Latrodectus geometricus
TATATATATATAATGACTTTTGGGATGGGCTTAGCCGCAGTCGAAAATGAAAAGCATAGTGATATGTATCTTTACTATTGCTATACTGACTCACATTTATATAAAGAAATACAGAAGAAATGCATACAAAAAAGAAAGTCGAAAATAAAATAATACTTCTTATAAGATGAATAAAAGTTTTGTGTTACAAAAGGACTTTTTCTTCCGCTAAAAGGACATAACGGAAGGAAACGAGAAAGCATCACCGGCTATTCCACTCCTCACCGAGCACACGTCTAAAAAGGGCAAATATATCGACATGTATCTCAGCCGGTACTAGAAAATCCTATTAAAGTAGTCAGAGATATTCCTAGGGGGACAGTTTTAATGCCAGAAAGTCGAAACAACCCTACCTTAAGAAGTAACGTTTTCTTTATTTGGAAAAATAAGGTTTATTCTTTCTTTGGAAACTTTTTTTAAATGTAAATGGTATTATTTATAATTTTTGCACGAAAATAATTGAAGCTTATAATTTTAGTTTATGTAATTTAAATTGTTTTATTTAAGAATGGAGATATGTAGAAGGTAAAAAAGTTCATATAAATAAATGGTATAGGAAATCATTTTTTTAATTTTGTAATAATGATTATTCTCTGGTGAAGCATCGTATAGCAAGATACAGTTATTTTAAAAATTCTGAAATGCCCTCTATTAAGAATTTCTTTGCTGCATAGAAATTATCATTTATTTAAAATGACTCTGAGGAATGTTTTATATTTTTATTATAGGAAATTTATTTATATGGAAAATTTATTTATATGGATAATTTTTATTTATTTGGAAAATTTGTTAAAAATACTCAAAATTATTTAATTATAATCGCAGTCGTAATAATGATATGTTTCATGGGTGATCGATGAACAAAAGACGATGTCACTAGAATATGCCACTGTAAGTAGAAGGAAAACAAAAATGTTTTTGACGTTTTCGCTGTGATATTGGATGAAGTGAGAATAAGTATGCAAATTAGTGTATAACATGGTTGTGACATAGGTCAGTTTAGAGAAGGAATGTCAGTTGTTATAAAAGAATATCCATCGCACACATTTATCAATCGTAACTCACACAGTAGCGAAGAGAAATGGATGTGTCGAAACAGTTCGTTCAGTGTTGTTTGCTTTACAAGTGAGCTTATCAGCTGCTGCATCAAGTCGCGGAATATATTAAGCGATTGGGTAAGGCTGCGAATGAATGTAAGGCAAGGTATTGGTATAAAAATTTCAGGTCGGGTGATTTGTTCCTCTGGACGCATTCAAGATTATGCTTTGGACTAGTCGTCAAATGGTTCACTATGAGCTACCAATGGTTCAAACGGTCACTGTAGACCTTTACTCGCAACAATCAGAACGTGTGCAACAGGCATTCACATAGAAGGAGCCTCACTGGTTAATCGGAAGACTGTACTGTTCTTGGCTGATAAAGAGCAACCGCATGTAGCGCGGGTGGATAGAAATACCATATAGATATTTGGTTGGAAGACTTAGTGCTATCCTCCTTACTGACCTGACCTTGCAACATCAGATTACCATCTTTTCCATTCCTTGGACAATCATCTTCGAGGAAATTCCTTTATCAATGAAGTAGACTTGAGAACTCAGGGACTTCTTTGCATCTATAACTCCCGAGTTTTATCGCAGGAATTGCACAACTGGGAACGTCTTGGCAAAAGGTGCTGGATACCGGGTGTAGGAGTAAATTATTGTGAAAAAAAGTAAGTGTATAGGTTCAGGTATATAGATTACTGAAAATTACATTCGTATGCAAACTTCACTCGTGCCTATTAATGAATTTTTATGCTCATTTTAGAAAAAATTATACAACTGTGTAAATGTATAATAACTTTGCTACATAATTTACTAATTAATTAGAGATAAGAATTCTACGAACTGATAAGAGATATATTTAGTGTCTAGATGAGTGAATTTAAGAAAACAATACAATAAGACAACAGAAAGAAAAGAATGAAACGTGAAGAAGGAAGTCAAACCATTCGGTTTATAGTATTGATAATAACTTTTTTATTTATTATATTTTTGTTTGTAACTGAATGTAACTTTTTTAATCATGTTTAATGTCATAGTAAATGTTTTATTTTGCAATATTCTAACTTCCATTTTTCTTACATCCTTCAGTTGTAAGTATTCTCTTATAAATATTTTCTGAAAAATACTTTTCAGTACAATTATAAATTAATTAAATAATATGCTAAACAAAGCAAAATTTGTACAGGCAATTTTACTTAAAAGAAATTTTACATATTTAAAAAAACAGAAATAAATAAATGCATAAAAACAACATTGAAGAAAATTATAACCGATGCATTTTATATTTATTTACAAGAGTTTTGATTAAAATAACTCTATTGACCAAACATTTTTATTGTTATTTGAAATAATATCCTCCATATGATATTACATCATGTAATTTGAAATATTTTCATCCAAGTTTAACATAATCACATTGTAGACATGAAAAATATCTAATGAAATTTATTTAAAAAAATGTGTTACTTCTCTTTAATATTTTTACTCCATAATTTATATCATTTTTAATTTGTACTCAAAACTTTATTACATACATTTGTATTATTTGTCCACATTATCGTAATTATGAATTGTTGTGACATTTTTGGACATCATAGGCTTGTGATCTTCAGTATTTTCTGCATAAATAATTATTGTGTGCAACCCTTTTCACCATCTGAATAACCTAAATAAAATACAATAATTATTATATATTTCAAAATTATAAAATTTTCATGACAAATATATATCATAATAATTATATCTCAATTAACACTAAAATATAGTTTTAGAATCTATTTATTAATTAAAAAATATGTGACGCTTGAAATTCCACTTAATATTTATACAAATTATTTTTATTTTAACATCATGTTAAAAAAAATGAACACATTACAAAGCTAAAGTGACTAATTTTTAAACTAGATGGCGCTAGGGTATTCTTAATTTCCTAAGTTTGAAGAGCCCGCTCACAGATCGACTTCTCAGACAGACTCATGTTTCTCAAATAAAGCCTTAGAAAAAATGAATAATAACTAAATACTTTAGTAAGCAAATCACTATACTTAAATGTTTCTTGTATATTATTACAATTCATAAATTCTTTTAAAATACATTTCCTTAATGAAAAAATAATATTAAAAAAAATTGAGTGTTTTGATTAAGAAATGATAAACATATAACATAAAAGCATTATTTTTTTTATCAAAAAATTTTTCAGCAATTTCATTATTAGGTAATTGATGTTCAACAATCCTTTAAACTTTCGAATTTATGGTTGTATTTTTTAAATTACATTATTAATGAGAAAAAAAAATTTGCAAACAAAAAATGAAAATAATTTAATTTAATTATTTTAAATAATACTATTTAATAAAAGTTATTATTTAAACAAGTGCTTCAAATATAAAGTCTTTTTTCTATAAAAATTTGCCATTAGTGCCTTAGAAAAAAATAATAATTTACATAGTGGAGTTCAGTCAAATGTATCTTTTAGTATTCTTATAATCAATAACTGAGATTAAGAATACGAATTAATTATTAATCTTATTAAAAATAAAAATTTTACGCAGTGATGGTATTATTGAAATATTATTTTAATGTATGGTCTCTCTCATAGAAATTTTTAGTATAATAAGTGAAAAATTAAAAAAAAAAAACTTGAATTACACAAAATAAAAACCATTTTTTATTTTTTAAAGCAATAATGAAACGTTTTAAAAAAGCACAACATAGACGAAACATTAAGAAAGTTAAATAGTTAAATAATTAGAGCAGTATTGGAATAGCTAAAAATATAAATTAGAAATAGGTGAATCGCGGAGAAAGAAAGCAAAATATTTAGAAACAACAGAAATAAAATTAGTTCCATCTAACGAAGGGAATGCGTTTCGAATTGATTTGTGTCAAGATTCTAAAGCATAAATAATACTCAAATGAGAAGTATTCCGAACATCTTAAATAATCAAACATCAAAAAATAATATCTATTAAAATGTGAAAGTACAAATTGAAAGAGAAAGTTTCACAAATGAAATTACGAAAATATTAGCGTATTTGGTGGTATAAAATATTAAACATTTTTTTTAACGATGCTGCGATTAATTTTCATAACTATGAGCGATTTACTATATATATATACATATTCTCATGCTATGTGGAAAGTGCTTACCTAATTTTTTAGGGAAATTTGCGATTTAAAAAAAATAAAGGTATTTAATATTTTTTGCTATATGTTCAATTATTTTAACTTTCTTAAAAACCAGTGATTAAAAAACAAAATAAAAAAATAAGAAATGAAGTTTTACTTAAAGATCATCTATGAACATTTAGAATGAGGAACAAAATATTTGATACGAAAGTTTAATTTTGTGACGAAATTGTTCAATAGTGAAGCCGGAACTCTTCATCCATGCTTCTAATATTTTGGACTGGCGTCGAATTTGGAATAACAAAGACACTTTCATTAAAGTGAGCAAAAGAAACACCCTTTCAAAAATAGTAAATATTTTTATATTCTTAACAGAGATGCACTGTTTAAATAGAAAGAAGGAGAATTCGATATGCCGTAAATATATTTTTTTATCTTCCACTGTTACTCATAAATTTCAATTTTTAAAATGGTAAAGGACCGTACGTTTTCGTTTTTGAAAAAAGCAGAATTTCAGAATGGTGTGAATCACGACATAACCAACTTTATACTGAGTTGTATACACTATCATTTAAAATTTAAATAAATTATAAAAGCTGCAACAAAAGTGTTAAAATGACTTGTATTTTATGGTTTTATTCAGTCAGAGAGCAACATTTTGATATAAGTTACATTTCAATCCATGCAACATTTTACACTTTTTTTACCTGAGGTAAATGGGTAAACAGGAAATAAAGATTTTATATTTATATAGATGTTATTTTGAGTTTGCTTTACTGTAATAATATTTTGTATGCATGCAAGAGCGAGCTCATTTTTAATAATAAATATATACATATTATACCACTTCAAGAAAATAATAATCAAAATGAATGGAAATTGTCCTGACAAATGATTCATTATTATTTAAAAAGTAATCTTAAGCAATGAAAAATAGACTTAAAAAGAGTTTATATCAAAATTAAAATTTTTTTATTTAATTATATTTTAGGAAAATTTCTTTTTGAATTCAAAAATAATAAAAATTTCCTTTTGTTTTTGCATGACACCATCGAAATATATTTTTATATAACATATATGATATGTTATTATAGTGACTTGAAATCTGCACATGAAATTAACCTCGGATTTTCTACTAAGAATATTTCTCAATGATAAAAAAAAATTATATTCAGATAAAAAATTCATTCATTTTGCCAGCTTATTTCTCCTGAAATTATACATCTTTGTTAAAAATTATAAAAAATTCAGAGCTTTTTTGCATCTTTGTAACTATATATTTACAAATTATCCGCTGCAATTTTCTTATAATTAATCCTTGTAATCTGTAGAATAACGTGCACAGACATAGACACACACACCTAATCATCATCATATAGAATCTGAATAAATGAAGAGCAGTAGATGGAAAATAATCTATAGCAAGTGTCTACGCTTGAGACAAAATTTGTTCAAGTGTCCTGCATGAGAGAGAGATGATAGCATACACATACAGCGAATAGCCCAAACATGCTTAGCTCCACTATTTGATATTAAGCCGATCTAGAAGTCATGTGAAACACGTCATCTATTATGACAGTTGTATAATTTATAGAGAAGAGTGTGAAGTATTATCCCCGTAATTTCATGTTTCATGAAAAGTTTGTTGAAGTCAGCGATTTTGTTAGTAGGCAGATTGTGAGACTCGAGAGGAATCTCTCTGAAACTATGGATCATCGGCTGTTCGCGTGTTGTCTTTGTGAGTACCTATGCCAAGTGGACGAATGAACAATGAGACGAGTAGCAGACACTATAGTGTTTGATGTCCTCACATCATTAACGAAACCGGATGTTGGAAGCTGGTCTTTTCATAAAACTATACGGGAAATGACATGACAAACACTATTGACTCGTGTACTTAGAAACACTTCTACATTGACTCACATTGTCATTAGTGGACAACTGAGCCATTATTTAAATTGGTGAGTACTTACTAGAATAAAAAAAAATCAAATTCTAAAAAATCATTAATAAGTCTTTAAAAATTTAAAGAAAATTTTGGCAATATCATAGATGAATTAATTAAAACAAAGCTTGATTATATTTCTTGAATATTTTTGTAAGGGTACAGGTTTTTGAATTATTATATATCAAATTAAAAAACATAGTACAATTGTTTTATATAACGTTTTCATAAAATAAAAATGAAACTTAATTATTTAGTAAAAATCACAAAATCATCAATTCAATATTATATTTCTTTATTATAAGTAATTAAGTCTTTATTATAAGTCTAATATATATATATATATATGAAATTGCATACTTAAGATAAATATCTATTTTAATGTGTCAAATAACTTGTTAAGTACTATATATTAATTTTAACTTACTATATATTAATTTGATTTAATTAGTATGTGTAAGGATAATGTTAATTAAGTTTTCTGTTTATCAGCTTTCAATCATTTAATCAGTAAATCTTCCCAGACTTTCAGAAATGTAAATTTACATCAAACCTATTCATGTTGTTTTGAACCTATTCGGTTTTACTTTTCTTCCTTTGAGTTACTCACAGCAAATACGGTATTTAGCAAAATAAAAGTTTTGTACGCAAGTGCACGTAACGGTTCTTGTTTAAATCAATTACTCAACGGAAGTTATTTATGTGCTCCTTCACTTTCGTTTCGTTGAAACAAAATTCGTTTCCCAGAGAAGACTTTAGAAAATGCTGCTGAGAAAGTCATTTTTAAGCATAAAACTTGGCAAATTAGTATCGAAAACTTCACTCCTTCGGTTGAGAAAGAAAATGAGTAATTTATCACTATTTTAGAAGTTGAAAGAGAGGAAACTAATTGATAAATGTGTCAAATGTAAATTAAATTCTTTTGTAGAAAAAGATGAATTTACAGTATCTAAATATTTTAGCGTTTTCTTATTTTAACTATTTGGAAGATGTTTTCTCTTTAATTTTACAGGGAAACAGGATCACGCAAATCTATTCCACCTACTTCAGTGAAGGGGCTTTCAGTACAACACGTATTTATTTTATTAAATTTTCTATCTTCATATTTCACTTATCAAATCTTGTTTATTTGCTTTAGAAGAATGTTACCAGTTTCAAAATTCCCTTTGAGAGTTTATTTTAATTTGTTTGAAGAAATATATAACTTCGGACTACCGTTGTTTTGATTTCATGTGGTCCTTAAGAAGATGTGAAGACGAAAAAGCGTGTTAATAAATTTTTAGTTGAGCTAGAATTAAAATTATCAGACTTATAAACTTCTTTGAGAAGTAAACTTAGCACGATAAACATCATTAAATTTTCGAAGGAAGTGAAAATAGGATTTTACGATGACTTAATGTGGTAGTTTATGTGTCCAATTTTAAATTTAATCCATTCCAATACATTTCGCATTAAAGGAAACCTAATTTAAAAGGAATATCTTTTTCTATGTATCTCAAGCACTAGAAAGTTTTCAGCTTTTCGGTACTCCAACTTACGATATTTTGTATGAAGTAAGGATGTAAAGGACGATGCCCACAAAATACTCAAAGACTTGGTTTGTCACCATATATGTATCATTTTCTTTGGAAGATATTGCGATCACTACCCATTTTATGTGCTAAAGCTGCCAACAGTGAATATGGTAGATTTTCGGATGGGTTGGGTATAGAACATTCTCCTTTCCGGTAACGAAATTAACGCTTTTCCTTACCAGGTTACCACAGTCATTAGATGAAAATAAGTAACACATGCTTCTGAAATTTAACTTGGAAACCATCGATATATTCATTCATAATGATGAAAAAAATTTAGAAGAATTTTGAAAATTTCTCCTGTATGGTACACATTTATTAACTTTAAATTATCAAAATCTAAACTTGTTAAACATTTAACATATAAGCAATACTGTTAATAAATGAAAATATACTGCATAAATCTAATAATTAATTTTTTCTTTATTGCTTTTTATTTAAGCATGAGCATAAGTTGTTTGCTATTTTTGATATTAAATTATATTTCATTTTACTTTACGTGAAATGTTGGGGCAGAATAATTTTATTCATTTTATAAAACGTTACCTTAATTCGTTTTCAAATTACTTCACAACCTTAGGAGAGTTGCATTTTTTTATACACAATTTAAATGACAATTAGTTAATTAGCCATGAATTTAGAAGCTCATATTTTAATGGAATGAAACTGGTCTAATGTAAATTTTATTCGAGTAGGTTAGCTTTTTGATTAAGAATTGTTCGTTTTCAATGAAAAAATAAATAAATAGATAAACAAAAACTAATAAATAAATAGAAATTTGATTTTTTAATTATATATATCAATCTTATAAAATGTTTTGTATACTGAAATTTTTAAATCTTAGTAAAAATATGTTCTTACTCCTTACAAAATAAATATAATTTGTTGTACTGTAATTTGAAAACATTTGATTTAAAATAAATATTTATCAGATTTTGAAAACATTCATTAATCCTCAGAATATTAAAACGTCCTATTAGACTGGATTTTTTTACAAGTACCGATTTATTAAATGTTAATAGTAAATTAATATCATTCATTGTATATTTAAATATTGTTAGAATAAATCTAAATATTATTTACAAAAGTTATTCATTTCTTTTATAAAAAATGTTAGAAATTGAGTTAATAAATGAAAAATCAATGGAAATACATATTACCAACTTCAGCTATGAAACATCACTTAAATGCAAGAAATGAATATAAACTAATTTGTAATTTCATGCAAGCTTGTAAATTTCTCACGTATTTAAATGTGCATAACGCTCAGAAATTATGTGCAGTGCAAAATATCTTTTTAAAGTCAAGATCATTAGTTTAACTGAAAATAATCGTTCAATTTTATTACAGGTGATGATTTTTATCAATTAAAAATAGTAAAAACTAAATTAATCTGCTGATGTAGATAAATATGAAATGATTCTGCGCATTTAATTAGATTATTCAATTTCTCTAAAATGTTATTTTTAAAGTAATAGTCAGTTTTTAATTCGCACCGTGAAAATAAGTTGTTTTTAATCTCAACTAGAGGTTTCCAGTAATGTGTATTATGTCAAAAAAATCTACTTACTTATTTGAAAAATAGATGGCGCAAATGTAACTAAATTTAAAATCAACTGACTACAGATGTTACTCGGTCCTCCCGAATCATGTTTCTAAATTGCAGGCGTGAAAGTGGAATTAAGTAACAGGTCATTTTAAAGCAAATTCGTCAAGCACAGATGGTTTTATAGGCTTATTAAATTTCCGTCCCGCATAATTTATGGTAAATTTGGAAAGAAAAAGTTGACTGCGTTGAAATATTTATGAGCTTTAGAACCGAAATGATATCCAATTTAGTAACAAAGGACAAAATTTTCATCAGTCCTCATTGTTTTTTTTTTTTTTTTTTTTTGGTCAGATTTTTTTTTTATTTTTATCTAATGGAGATTTTTAAAATTAAAGGATATGTAAATATATTTATAAAAATCCTTAATTCAATTAATTTACGATTTTTCCATTAGAGAAAGTTGAATTTTTGAAACTTAAAATTGAATTTCTAGTACAGATTTTATAAGCATTTTAGGAAGCAATATAAAAATATAGATAATTCATTTTGATCATGTACTAAAAATCATAAATGTAATTAAATTAAATTAAAAAAGGACAAATAATCCTTGAATATTTTACTAATTCATTTTAAGTAATCAAAATCGAAATGCTAATTATAGAAAATTTAAGATTGATTATATATTTTATGAGTTATAAGAATGAATAATTAATCAAAAAATTCGCGGTGAAGAAGTAGTATACACTTTCTGGCAATTACGGTTAAAGCAAAATTTATTTAAAATTACTGGCAAAATAAGAATAAAAGACAAAATCAAATAGAAAGCTATAGTAAATGCATGAAACATCAGAAAGGATTAAAATTCATTGTGCATTCTATTACATAATATTTAATTTAATTTATTCATAGTAAAAATACATAAATATGTCATAAATATTTAATAAATTTTTGTCTGCGATAAAGTTTATAAAAATATTCAAAATAAAAATTTAATTTTTATCCTAATTAGTTTACAATAAATAAATATGTAATATATTCTATTAAGCATTACATAATTTATTACGGAAAATTGTTTAGCGTATCATACCATGCCAAGCATCTAAACTTAATTTCATGTTCCTAAAGCAAATAAACCTAAAAATTCTTAAATGTACATTGGGGAGACCCTCCTAAACACACTTGGTACTTTAGAATATGACCCCTTTGGTGTCACCAGCTCAATGTTTCCAGGAAAAGGCAGACAGCTCTCTGACGCCTTTTGAATGGCCACATCAAATCCCTTATTATATATCTCCAGGGAGTGAGAGGAACTTTCTGTAGGGTCATTGGTGCAAAGTTGAATAGACCTCTCTCCCCTGATCATAGTCTAAGGTTCTTAGGTTTTACGGTTTACAGATTCATTTGGATTTTTAAAAGACCCATACTTATTTTTTGATTTAGAATTTTTGATTGTATGTAGATGGTGTAGCAACGCTATCCCATCGTGGATTAGAAACAACAATAAGATATTTGAAGTTTAATATCTGCTTGTGAATAATAATAATTAGGAAAATCTTTCTTCCAAATTACTGTGCCACAAGCCGAGATTAAACCTTACATATTCTTCTGAACATAGATTCTTACATAAATCTTATGGTGGATCACTATACCATGGAAACAACATTTCATTCAGTTGATACGTTGAGGAAATAAAATTTGAAGAAATATATACTTTTTTATTTTACATAAAGTATATATATATATATATATATATATACGATAGATGTGTTTAAATGACTGTTAAAGCATTTGCCACTCAAGAATAATTATTTTTCAGGTGATAATTTCGATCGCAATTAAGATTGTCTCGATTGGATAAGAAATCACTTTCAATTAGATATAGACAGATTAAACCGAAGTTTTGGAAAGAAAATATTGAAATTGATTTCACTAGAAAGCATTAAAACTTTTAGAGTATTAAACTCCTTCATATTTTTTCTTATAAACTCTTAGAAATTAAAAGATAAAGATTTTAGCTTTTTTTCTAAATATTTTCTATAATCAACTAGTGGTTTTAATATTTTCGAAGTACTTCAACAAGTGTAATTTTGTTAATGGTTAAGGGAGATTTTATAATATATATATATATATATATAT